>VZRW01004302.1:56931-217790 GCA_013398125.1 Aegotheles bennettii | reverse complement strand
GGGGGGGGTCAGGACAAGGAAAGCTGTGGCTGTTACACAAGACAGCAATTACTGGGTGGTGAATAGGAGCACCACACATGGCACACGTGTATATTAAATAGCAGTGATGGTTCTGTGTGCTTGCCAGAGTGAGCATGAGTCTCAGTTTAAGAGCCCCCAGAATAAAGCGTTTCACGTCACATGCAAAACCTGTGCAACTTGCAGTTCAGCACTCAAAATGGTTTGTAAATTTTGGTGTGTTTTACTAAAGCACGTGAAGAAAAAGCTACTGTCCTAATTTCTGGGCAGCTCACAAAGACCCAGAAGCACTGGAGGAATAGGGTAGTAGGACTCAAACTGCCCTTGCACATCAAGAGCTATTGGAGCAAGTCCAGAGGAGACCATGAAGATGCTCGAAGGGCTGAAGCAGCTCTGCTCTGGGGACAGGCTGAGAGAGTTGAGATTATTCAGCCTGGAGAAGAGAAGGCTGCAGGGAGACCTTGGAGCACCTTCCAGTGCCTGAAGGGGCTCCAGGAAAGCTGGAGAGGGACTTCTGATAAGGGCGTGGACTGATGCCACCTCCTTAGCAGTGTTCAAGTCCAGGCTGGATAGGTCTTGGAGCAACCTGGTCTAGTGGAAGGTGTCCCCATCCATAGTAGGGGGGTTGGAATGAGATGATCTTTAAGGTCCCTTTCAACCCAAACCAGTCTATGATCAACGGACAACCAACACACTCACCCTGACAGCTCATACTTAATGGGCTTAACCAGGCCAGGCAAGGCTGAGTTGCAGCCATCTGTCCCTCCAGCCCCAACCCCGATGTCCTGCTCCTGTGGAGGCTTCAGCCCCTCTGCTGATGTTTGTGTGTGAGCAAGATGCAGCAGCTCAAGCAATGGGAGGAAAAAAAAAAAGGAAAGCATACTGCTTGACAGGATACAGGATGTCTTTCTGCCTCTTTCCAACAAAGCAGGAAACTGCCCCTTGAAGCTTCACCTCATATCCCCCCTCTACTCTGAGAAACACTGGTTTGGCATCAGCAGCCCTCAACAGAACGTGGACAGCAGCACGCAGGAGGACCCGCACGCTCCCCTCGGCTCCGCACTCTTGGCTCTGGGAGAATCCACTGTGAGCAAAACATCCAAAAGGAATCAACCCTGCTGGTGCTCAGAGCAGGACTCTAGCTGCTTTGTGCTCCCTTCCTCCCTTTCTTACTTTCAGAAATACAGAATATGTATTTTTAATAAGAAAACAGATTTCTAAAGAACTGAGTAGGCAACGTTTTTTTCCCCTAGGAATGCAGCAACTGCTGTACCAGCACCAACATGAAGAACACTTTTGAAATCCATCTGCCAGGAGACTCAAATCAGAATTACATTGACCATAAACACCACAATTATATCTTTGGGTTGAGCATTACTGCTCACCTGAAAAGTCTGTGCATGGCAGGCATAGCGTGACTGCAGTAAAAAACATCCACTTCTGCAGCTAGCTGCACTCGGGGGCCAAGGAGCCATGAATGTTTCATCTCCCTCTGGCCCCAGAGGAGAGGAACCACATGTAGGAGCTTTGGGATGGAGCTTGGGCTGTGCATCTGTAAATGAGCATTGTGTTCAATCTCCTGCTGCTCCAGGGGGATCAGCAGGAAACCCGAGCGAGTTGCAGTACAGGGGGGAAATGTGCTGTTGCTGAGCTTCTAAGCTTATGAGATGGCTTCACAGAATATAGAGAGATGCCAAAGAAATAAATTTCACCTTACAAGTCTAAGGCTTGACCCAAAGCTTATTAAGGTCAGTGGAAAACCTTCCACTGATCTCTCTGAATTTTGATCTAGGTACAGAGTGCACTGGTCTCAGCTAGCATCGCTATCGTTTGCTTTTGCCATTGCAACTTCACGTAAGTAATTTAAATTGTAGTTGTTAGGTCCCTTTGACCTTCCTCCACTAAAATCTGAGGTTGTTTCAGCAGAAAAAAATGGCTTCCAGATTTTCAAAGACTTTCAGATTATAAGGAAAAAGAGCTGAAATTTTTACCAAGAATAAAAACAAGAAAACTGAGGGGGACGGGGGGAATTAATTCTAAAAAGCTCCATTCTGTTACAAAGAAGACAACAATAAAGAAAAAAATCCCGAAGAAAACTAAACAGTACTTTTCTGTACTGTTTGGATAAGAAATTTGTTCTCCTAAAGCATGTTTGTACTTTGACACTTCACACTATTGATACTGACTCGATGCTTCGATACCAGAAAAATAGACTAAAATACCTTTTAGCACATCATTAATCCTGATCAGAAAAGGAAGAATTAGTCAGGTTGCTGGGGAAGGCTCCAGTAAACAAATTGAAAAACTTCACTCGGCCAAGATTTCAACTAAGCCACTTGGGTACCAACACAAAACACGCAGCACTTGCTTGGCTTAAAAATAAATAAATATTTTTCTTTAGAAAAAAAAATAATCAGAAAAATAAATTCAGTTTGTGCAAAATTAAACCCTAAATCTGGAAAGACAGGAATTAGGAAATGGGTGGGAAGAGACAGATAATTCTATACAAACAAAAATATATGTCAAGTGGCCAGAAAAAAGTTCTGATCTTAGAGAGGAACAGAGGGCCAGATCCTCAGCAGAGATAAATCAGACCAAATTCATCAAAATCAAGGGAGACACAGCTCTTTGCACCAGCTGCCAATCTCATCCACCAACCAAACTCCCGACCAATTTGTATTCTGGATCCTACAAAAAATGTCCTCTTGGAGTATAAAGCCTGTATTTATCCATTGGCCTTAGAAAGTATGCACAGCTGTGACATAAGTAACCCCTGCTCTGTTTTTAAATGTATGCAAACATAAAATGAAGAAGAAAAACGACATTAAAATAATGTTAAGGACTTGGCTTGGGGCCATCAATGCTAGGACATTCCAAGTTAAAGCTGAAACGACATCCTTAACCTTAACTCACCCCATTGTGCCTGGGTATTGCAGCTGCTGAAAGGGGAAAATCAGAGCGGTTACGGTCTGGCGTGTGAATGAGTGCTGAGGGACTCTTAAATCCATGATTATTTGGCTGCCGCACACCACGCACTGGATCCACGTGCTAGCAATCCTTATGCAATCTTTGCTGGGAGAGGAAAAGAAATCTCCCTCAGGCTGCATTTGCAGACGGGACTTCTGGACAAAGTAAAAAGGCCACTTTTTTAATTAATGCAAGATCTATCACTGTGTTTGCAGAGGGCATGAGGAGCAGCAGTGATCTGAATTGCCACCCCAGAGTACCTGTGATCAGTGCATGGACTGGGGACCCTCTGTGCTTCGAGTGATGCTGGGGAAGCAGCAGGTGAATCCTTCACCATTTAATTATTTTAACTCGAGAACTTTTCAGTAGAGGCGCTTTCTGACAAACAAGTTACTCTTAACAGAAATGTTTTCATTCAAAGTTTCAATACACCAACCCCAAATTTCCTGAAAGTCAAAACTGCTTTGTGATTCCAAAAGGAAAGCTGAGACATTGGACACACTGAGGATTTGGTTGGACTGGAGTTTTCTTTTTTATGCAGTTACTAGGTTGGGCAAAGGTTCCTTCTCCTTTCTTTCTCCCTTCTTTTTTTATTTTTACCCAGTCCATCTCTTCCTTCTTATTTCTACTCCTAAAGTGGTAGAAATAAAGATAGAGAAGAACAGAAAATAAAAAGTAAAGCTATAAGAAAACAAAGATTATCAACACAGAAATCCTTCAAGTCCAAACTCAGTCAATACCTCAGGAGTACTGGAAGCTGGAGGTAAAAGCAATTGCAAAACCTCTTGTACATGCACATCTGTGTGCAAATAAATAGCAGTACATAAATATTTGTAGTTTAGCCTAATATTTGCTTGACTTAAACAATAAACAACTGTGGCAAAACTGGTCAAGATAGTCTTTATATATTTTTTTAAGAAGTCCAGATAGCCCTTGAGTTAAATAGCTGGTGAATTGCCAGGCTCAAAGGCTACCCAGGCTCTCTTTAGCCCCAGTTTTCTACAGTTCTCACCGGCCACACGTACACACATGCCTATGGGGTTAGCACATCCAAAAATCACTCAAGTTATTTGGGACAGTCATTAAGAGTTGTAACTCAAGTGCAAACTGCTGCTGTGATAGTCTACAGGAACTTTGTTTCTATATTCAGCTTTGCCACTGTTTCAAGCAACTGCCAGCATCCACCACCAGGCCAAATCATTGGCCCTGTCCTCTCTTTGCCTTGAAATGTAAGAGAGAATACTCCCCAAAGTACATCTCTTCCAACTCGGTGTTTTATCTTGAGGAGAATGCACAAGAAAAGGTATGAGAATTATTTTTATAGAATCTATTACTATGTCTGAGCCTCTCTGCTCCATCAGGAATAGGAAAATAACTGACTTGGTACAATGAACTCTTCATATTTCTCTGCTTGCACAGTGCTAGTAGATTTATGCCTATGTAAACTCAGACCTGATCTCAGGGGTGAGACGAGACAAGGAGGAATGGAAAGACCTGAGGGCTTAGATGTTTTGCTTTGCCACAGGCTCCATCTGGCTCATGCCCCTTTGAACACTGCGGCAAACTGGAGCAAATTAGAGTAACCCACAGAATAGGGAGGGCCCATGTGTCTCCATCAGTCCTGCAAGGAGCAAACCATGTTTTAAGATAGCTTTAACATGATCCCAGGACATAGCTCTAGGGATCTTCTATAACGAGATGGACAGTCAAATGGAACCAAAATGCTCACAGCCAGGTTTGGGGTCATCTGTGGGGCGACACATTTACTGAGGACAGGTTTGTTCACTGAAAAGATTTAGGCAGACTCTCCACCATCTCCTCACTGTTCTCACTTCCCAGTCTTGCTCTGCTGCTGAGAACACTTCATTTCAATATGAAGGTAGTGGAACGGCACAAAGATAAATTGCAGTAAGAATTTAATCACAAAAAGTAAGCTCCATTGGAACATATTGATGAGTGGTCATATTTAACTGCCTGGCTATTATGTTTGATTAAAGTACAGTGCAAAAATATTAATTAATTGGGCTAGTTACATAGGCAGCTTTACGTTCTGCAGCTGTTCATGTAATAACAAATTGATTTTTAGCTAAGCGAAGCACCGCAGGCCGACGAAACGGAGAAACTGGAAAGAGTGCCTGAATGCATTATGTATCTTTAGTCTGAAGTTATAATGTATGTGTGGCATAAAATGCTGGGGAGAAGCACAGAACAGTTCCTTCAGTGGGAGAATGAAACCTAATTCATTTAGTGCCCTTTGAATATTTAAACTCCTCCATTTCACATTCATGTGATTTCACTCTCACTAATACTGCATGCTGGGCAGACTTGAATATTTAAACCCCCCAAATAAATCTACAATACAGCAACAAGTTAAAGAAGTTTTTATATGGAAATGCCTCCAGTTGAAATAAGGGGCAGTTGTATTTCAGCTCCTAACAGACAACTCTGCACAACCAAAGTCATTTTCAAAAATAACAGCACCTTCTACTACTCTGTACAAGCAGAGCCAGAAAAAAAGGTTCTATAGATGGAAATTTGATTCAGGTCCCTAAATCAAGTCTAACAGTTTTGTACCATGATTTCAGTGGGATCCTGTTGGTTGTGCACCTTACACTGGGGCTGCCACGCAGAGCCCCCAGAGATGGCTGATGCCTGCACGAGGTCTCCTGTGCCAGGTCATCCAATGCACTGGGGTGCAGGGGGTGGCCTGAGCTGTGAGCCTGGCTGTGCCTGAGGCCACACACACCAGAGTGTGCAGAGGGGACAAGCCCGGCGAGCTGATCCACCTGGGTAGCAGAGCACACTCACAAATTGGGATGTTGCCAAATTTATGCCCCAATTTAAGTCCTTGATCTGATGTTGGACTCAGCATCAGCAAAACTGCTCTGGATGAAGATGCTTAAAGGGCTGCAGCACCCCTCCTAGGAGGACAGGCTTAGAGAGTTGGGGTTTTTCAGCCTGGAGAAGGCTCCTGGGAGACCTCAGAGCACCTTTCAGTGCCTGAAGGGGCTCCAGGAAGGCTGGAGAGGGACTTGTGACAGGGGCAGGGAGTGATGGGACGAGGGGGAACGGGTTCCAACTGCCAGAGGGGAGATGGAGATGGGATGTGAGGAAGAAATTGTTTGGTGTGAGGGTGGTGAGAGCCTGGCCCAGGGTGCGCAGAGAAGCTGTGGCTGCCCCTCCCTGGCAGTGATGAAGGCCAGGTTGGCTGGGGCTTGGAGAAACCTGGTGTGGTGGGAGGTGTCCCTGCCCATGGCAGGGGGTGGCACTGGATGAACTTTAAGGTCCCTTCCAACCCAAACCATTCAATGATTCTCTGACTAACTCTCAACAGCAGCTTAGACAAAAATCCACCACATCCAAAAGGTAGAAGATGAATGAGGAACAATAAGAAAAGCTTCAATATTCTGCAGCATTGATATTACAGGAAGAATGAAGATGAAAAAACAAATATGCATGTTCAGGGCAGAAGGTAGCTGCTGTCCTGCCTCACGGATACACTTACCCCAAACACTGTGTGTGCTTCTCAAAGGATATGGTTTTTTTCAGGGAAACAATGAACACTGAGTGGCCAAAGAGAAAAGCAATGGCTTTCAGAATAAAGCAAGCACTCATGTGAAAACTGTCACAGCTACTTAGGAAATTGAAAATATTTTCCATCCTTGCCTGAATGATGATTTCCAGATTTTAATTAATTCCCAATTGTCTCTGAGAAGGATACATGGCTACCAACCTCATTTTGGCCTGAGGAAATAACTGTCAACTGTACAGAAAAGATCTGATCAGATTAAGAGATATTCAGATATTGAACATAAGAATTTGACAAGAAAGCTAGACCAGTGCATATTTGGCTATGTGCAAAACCCCAGAGTATTTCTGTAAGCTCATGCCTATTTCACTGCAATGCTTTGCACTGAGTTATGAGAACAAATACTTCGAGTACATTTACCTCTATACTTAACTCTTTGCACTATTTCTACTTCCAGAATCTGCATAAAGTAAAAGTCAGCCTCAAATATCATGAGTAGAGCTAAAATTCATTTTAGCAAAAATCAAAGAAGAGAGCCTTGAGTTACAGTAACATAGAAATGGGTCTTGGGCAAAACTATAGATAGAGGGAAAGCCAAGGTCCATAAAATGAGGCTGAGCTGGACCAAGCTTGGAGGAGAACAACTAGGATGGTAAAAGACCATGCTTCATAGCACATCAAGTATGAAGAGCAGCAGGAAAAGCTGAGTTTGCTCTACCTGGGGGCTAAAGAGACCTCTCTCTTATCAGTCTTCAAGCACCCAACAGGGGAGTAACAAGAAGATGGAGCCAAGCTCCTCTTAGAAGAAGCACACAAAGAGCAAGAGGAAACACACAGGTTGCAGTAAGAGACATTCCAGGTAGAAAAGGGGTAAAAGTAACAGTAAGAGCCAGTACTGTAACAGATGTGCCCGGAGAAACTACAACCTCCATCCTGAAAGACAATCAAACCCCAACTGTACAAAGTCCTATGCAACTCCATCTAACTTCAAGCTTAGCCCTGCTGTGAGCTTGTGGGTTGGACCAGAAACAGTCAGATGTCCCCCCTCATACCCAACCTAGTTACTCCATGATATATTTCATCTTTTATTGAGACAGTATTTTTCTCAAGAGAAGAGGGATTTGGTCTTTTAGCAACAGAAATTAATTTTAAAAATCCTATGACTTAAATATGAATGCAATTCAATACAAAACAACAAATCCTTTTTCATGTCACTTAGCATACAGCAGTGCCCCTGACAGTGAACACTCAGCAGAACCCCCTGTGATAGAAGAATACTCTGTAGAGTGGAATTTGATGCCTTTGGTTTGGTGATACAGACAGAATGAACAAAAGCAGTTGAGAAGAGAGTGGCAGAGAAACTCCATTTCACACGTTTTTCACAATGGCACAGTGGTTAGTTCAGATCTGCTCTGAACAGCAACAGCACAAAGTCCAAAACCGCATGGGCAGAGCTGGTTGAACTCCAACAGCAATCAGACACAAAGGGAGAAAGTTTCCTGAGTAAACGAATATTTCTGGTGGCTCAGCATCTGATGAGTTTGATCAGGAAGCAAACAGTAAGGCTTCTATCATCCTTACCACTGCCCTGCAGTAAGAGCTCTCTTCACATTGAGCTCTATATATTTAATGTGGAGAGAAGGAATGCGGTGTTCGGCACGCATTGCACAACCTCTGCTTCCTACACCCTCCTCCCTCAAGCAATGCATTCATTCCCCAGAGGAATTTTCCAGTCTGAAGAGCAAAGGAAGCCAAGAATGTGTTAAAACAGGTGTTTCAATCAGCTCTGGGTACAATCTTAGTACAACTGAGGTTAAAAATATTTGGGAATGATGTAATAAGGAGATAATAAGTTCTCGCTGTATATTCCCCTCCGCCCACATAGTAAGATGGGCTGTGTAGAGGTTGTCAGTTCTCCTCTCTTCTCATGAAATACACGCTCAGGTTCAAGGGCCAGAGTCAGTTCTGACTTTTGCCAAATTAGGCCGGAACAGCCCAGGATGACGAGAAATCAGCAATGGCAAGTCCAGACTTCGAAGGAAGAAGGAGCTCTGTGATAACACAGCACTGCTGTTTGGGTCCACTCCTGGGATGGGGTTAACGTCAAAAGAAGTAATAACCAAATGAGCATTTGCAGTTGGAAAGCTGCTTCATTGGCAGGGAATAAGGCAGCAACCAAACACACCATGCCATTCATTTCCAGCCCCTGCATGCTTCAGTCTCACCAGAGATACATACCCCATAAATGAAAACTGATCCTTTCTCCAGTCCCAGTGTTACACTACAGAGAAGAGGTGCTGCTGACTTGCCTGGTTAACATATGAGTGTGCTGCAACACACATCACTACAGCTGCTACAAAACCCTAACAGTGCCTGACTGATGATCTCTGTATATGTAACTTAGGAAGAATAAGAGCTCTTCATATTCTACCTATCACAGGCGATGAAATTCTTGTGGGTTTGCAGTCAATTTTCCTGGGGTATGAAGTTTGCTAGCAAGTCAAAGTGTACCCCTAAATCAGTACTGAGGTATTGCATGTGTTATTACTGCTCTACTTGTTGCCTTCATAAACTGAAAGTATTATGTGGTTTGTCATGGCAAAGTGCTCAGGGAGACTCTCAGCACAATAGAAAAGCCCATTCCAGCTGAAATGAAGGCTGTTAATAGACAGTTCAGATAATTTCCATCCTCTGTCCTGATCTTAAGACAGACCAGACTGTTTCATTTGGAAAATATCACATCACTTTACATTCCACTCTCCCTAGCTATAAATCATTGTTTAAAACTTACCTGATTTCAATTTGGAGAGCATCCATCTGTCAAGTTCCATGTCTCCTGCACCTTTTGTGCCAAACACCCCCAGGTGTTCTTATCAAATACTCACATTAACAGCTCAATTAATTATGAGTTAGCCAGATCAAACAGGCCAGTCTCTAGCTTGACAGGCATCTGATGTTCAGATATCCTACCTGTGCAAACTTTACAAAGTCAAGCAAATTCAAATTCCAAAGGGCTCAAATCAATACCACATTAAGATGTTGAGCTTATCTCTTCACTTGAAAAAACACGAGAGAGAGAGTGTGTAGAATCTGCTGTTTGTCAATTCATCCATGGAATTAAAATAGGAAGCCAATTCACTAGATCTCAACCATTTGATATGGTAGTAAAGGACACAAACCGTGAGGCAGAGAAGTGCAAAACTCCATGAAGCCAACAGAAAGCAGGAAGTGGTGCCTGATAGACACATGTTGTAGAATGACTACAGGGATGTAAGCCCTTCCCAGCTGCTCATTAGCTCAGAGGACAAGACATTTCCCAGCAGGCACAAGATCTGCAAAGAAGTCTGGCCACCCAGCTCCATTACTCTCTTGGCAAATCTCAGTCCAGGTAGAGAGCAAAGTTCCATGAACAGGTTTACTGTAGAGCACCTTCAGCAGCCTTCCCTACCTAACAAACACTCCTGGGGGCATTTGTATCAGTGTTCACCAAAGCTTCACAAAGCAAATAAAATCTTTTCTCTTCTGAGCTCACCCCATTCAGTCTCCAGGCTAATGATGCTGGGAAGGGGTGCAACACAACAAATTGAAGCTCTGTACATGAGAGGACAAACACATGAGACAACATACAAAGTTTCACAGGTATCTACTGCCTATTGCTTTGGGATCCTTCAAAACCCTTAAGTGTTCACATAGTTCAAGACATCCCTGTGTTCAAAGCCAAGGTATTAATCCTGCCTGCAAAGAAAGGGGAGGAAAAACATACATTGGGATACAACACCAAAGTCTCAGCATTGCAGAGTTCCAGGTCTCAGACCTATTCTGAAGTTTGGAGATCTTTTCCAGCTCATGCTTTTAATTACTTGAGCTTTGTCAATTCAAATTTGTCAACTACAAATTTGTAGTTGAGTAAGCCCTTGCACATTTATTTTGTTCTTGTTAATGACAGAGGCTTTTATTTATTTAAAACTAAAGAACTGAGTCACAGATGCCTCAGTAAGAGTAGTACTTAGCATTTGTGGCAAATAATGCCTCCTAGTTTCCCAGAATATTACAGGCAAAGATTAATCAATATTCCCAGCATATGTATGAGATAAGAAAGTATAATCTTAGTGATGTACTACTGGTCAGGTCACACAAGCCTGACAGTACTGAGGAATATTCCTTCATTCTAGTCACTCCATCGAGAAAATCTCAGGGGAAATCACAACAGTTTACACATTTGCATGATCTGTTACTTTATTTGTATTGTACCTCTCAGATTGCACAAACTAAAAGCAGGATTTTTGCAGGAGCTTAAGGAGGGAGGAAGACCCTAGCTATGATTGTGGTTTCTGGGCAGACAGCAGCAGCTGCCCTGTACCCTGTGTGGGCTTTGAAACACTCATGAACTGCTTATCTGGGAACCACACTTCACACCTTGCAGAGACCCAAGCAGCTGGGCATATTCAAGCAAACATAGTCCACTGTTTTGCAAAGAGCCTGCCTGGCCTCACCTCAAGTTGAGCTCGCTGGTCCCTGTGCAGACAAGTCCAGACCACAACACAGCCCTAGGGCACGGCTCTAGATGCAGGTCAACATGTCACACTTCCACCTCTCTCTGCAAGGGAGTGGAAGCTGGGCCATGTCTACAGCTGGTAAATGCCTATATTTTAAATTGGAGATCAACTTCCATACATAACGAATCCGTCCAGAAAACTGAAGGGGTTGAGGAAGCCTGCAGACATTTTCAAACAACTGTGTGCTTTATTGCAGTTAGAATATCTAATTTGATAAAGTTCACAGGGCCCTAAACATTTGGTTTTTAATTTCCAGAAACAAAGAAATACAGAAAATACAGTGATGAACAGGTAGGCACAGCAAGGTTAGGTGTTTTCCAAGGTCATACAGGGATTCTGTGGCAGACCCACCACCCGAATCCAAGGCACTGGGGTTCATTGCTTTGACCAACATCATCCTTCTTCCCAGTCCATATGATTTTATGCCACTGCTATTTACTATTCAAAGACAATAATATGCCAGAGTGCTTTGCTGGATCTGGGCCTTCTGCCTGACCCTTGTCATTGCCAGCCACGTGGCTAAGAAAACAGAGAATGAAACACCAAGGCTGGAAACATCAAATGGGTCTAAGGTATTTTTGCAGCCAATTCTTGCCAAAAATGTGGACTCCCCAGTGGGTCTCTTGAAAATTTCAGCTCCAAGACTGCACATCAGGGCACAACAGAGGCATCAAATCAGCCTGGACCAGAGAAAGTTTCTCTACCTTAGAGTTAATAGGGCAAGAGAGAAGATCCTCCAAAGGGTGATTCAGAGCAATTCATTCTTCGCAAAATAACATTTACAACAGCAAAAGATAGGAGTGTCACAAACATGCTAATTCCACTAGAAACATCAATTTAGACTGCCACAGGAAAATAAGTCAAGTGAAATGAAAATAAAAGGAAATAATTTTCTGTTAAGTTTAGCTTTTCCTCATTCTTGGTTGTTTGTTTTATGATATATTGTCTGTTATGATCTTCCACTAAGAACCTCTACTTCATCTACAAGGGCTTTCCTCATGACTGAAAGTACCATGGTAATTGTTTTCCTCTTCCATTATCATTTATCTCTTATAAAGAGACGTTAACTATGACACTTGTGTTTGAAAGGCAGTTTTTCTTATTGAAAGCTTAGCTTCAAAGTAATGGGAAAGATTAGCATACCTTTAAATTGTCTCATTTCTTTACAAAACCATGACAGATAAAAGATATTTCAGACAGCCAATTCACTCATTCTAAGTATTGCATTTAATTAAATTAAGTACTTATATTTCTTAAAGGATGCTTTTAAGTTTCCCAACTACAGGTTATTCTCGAGAGTCTCCATCTTAAGTTTTCTGGTCTCTAACACACAGCTCTGGAAGATAGTCAGAGCTTTTTCCAGAACTCTGGACTGAAAAAAGAAATTATCTATGCCTCTATGAAAAGCACAAAGGCCAAAAATCTTCTTTTAAATTAAACAAATAGAATATCCTTTTCATCGCTTTGGAAGACTGTAATGACCACAAGCGAGTCTTTCCACACACACTTTAAGTCTGTCTTTTAATCAAAAAATCTGAGAAGAAATCTTTCTGAAATTACCTTTTTCTTTTCTATTTGGGGTTGTTCGTTTCTGTCTAAGGGAGGGGAAAATTGAGCTTGTACCACCTGAGCAGCAGCTTAGTGCAAACTGTAACTAGATACATCAGACTCGCGGGAAAGAGATAGATGGGAATGTGATTCACCCACATAGCTTCTCCAAGGCAACTAAGCAGCACATTTCCTTTGGCAAATTTCAAATTCCCATGTCTAATCAACACAAAAAACAATGCAAAACTATTTGTCACAGTCACTCCTAAACACAGAAAACAAAGTGAATGACAACCAGGAAAAAGGGCTACATTGGCAGTTGTAAATTGCATACTCATAGAAACACAAAGACTTATCAAATTTTGTGTGCTTACAGACACAGTACACATGAACAGGAATCATAGTTTATGTAACATCAGACTTTGCATGAAGATTTTTTAAAGCTCACTGCTAATATTTTCTTCAATGGACACCAGGAGGGCGAGAAGAGCTCAGTTGTAAAACTGACTGCATGCAAAGTGATTTCAGATACACAACACGAGCAAACTAAAAAGACAAGCTTTTTTCCCCTACCCCTTCAAAATCCATATCCATGACAGTACCTTTGAAGGTCATTTGTACAAAGTAGGTCAAGTGTTTCTGACAGATGTCTGATTTTCAAGTGAGCACTGTGTCTCTCAGTGCATCTTTGTTTCTGCTTCATGAGCATTGTGTTACACAGTTCTAAGGCACTACGCATTGTAATTTTTAACAATAGGATTTAAAATTACTTGCATTGTAGATGGTTTGGAGCAGGGGACATCTCTTCAGCATTTGTACAGTGTCAAGTACAATGGGACTCTTGTCTGTGGCGGAAGTCCCTCAGAGCTACAACATTAATAAACTTTAATGTCCTATAGAAGTCCGGGGCTCAGAAACATCAAACACCTGCAGCTTCTATTAGCATAACGGAACAGTATGTTATTAATTATTCTCATGCTTAAAATGCTTCAGTTGCCCAATCAGGGAGCAGAAATTATTCCATGTCACTTGGGCGACCAACCACACCACGGGCAGTGGGAATAGAAAACAGATTGGGGCTCGAAGCCTGATCCCGACCCCTCCGAGCTGCCTCCCAGTAATTGCAAAACAAATGCTCTGAATGCAAAGCAGGGTTGATTTGTAACTATTTAACAACTATAGAAGCATTAAGTTGTTAATACTGTTCATAATGAGCGTTCTGGCCAATACCAGTCGTGAGCATTCAGGACTCTTGAAAACAGTGCGGTGATTTCTGCCAAGCTGCAGCTTGGTTAATTCCTTCCTTACATCCCGACCTCACAATTTCATTATTTGCTGTAAGTCAGATGCTGAGCTGGAATAAGTCAGAGCAGATTCATTCATCTATGGAAATGCACTAATTTTTACCAGCTGAAAATTAGCACCAGAAGTCTTTGCTCTCTGTGATAAACATTAACTACATGAAAAATTACTTAAATTAACAGAACAAATCGTGACTTTTTAATATATTTATCACTACTTTTATTTTGAACTTCCAGAAAATAAGTGTTTTCACTGAGCTAAAGCTCATATCCCACTTTTTTCCCCTGGATATCCTTATTCACAGCCCAGTGGAGCTGACACGTGCTGCACTCACCACGGAGGTGACCCGCTATGCCGTGGTGCTCCCTGCTGCACAGAGCATCAGTTTTCATTTGGCTTCATCTAAAGCCTGGAAAACAGCAGACCCAACAGTTTCTGTGGCTCCGAGTTGTTAAGCAAGTCACAGTTCCAGGTAAATAATATCACTAAAAAGAATTAGAAAGAGCACGTGAGAATGAAATGAATAGGAAGAAAGGCCGAGATGGCCAGTAAGGGGAGCAGGAGTCAGATGTTTGACTCGAGAGACTTCGTGGTAATTTCTTATTGCATTTTCTTCCTTTCCTAAGCACTAAAAATTATCCACTGAAGTATGGAGCTCTTTTGCAAGCTTCTTCGTTTCATATCTTCCTAGAAATTTCTTTACAGTTTCTGTAGAACGTACAATTGGTGGAAAAAATATTCCTTGCATGGGGCTAAGATACAACTGATAGCAGAGAATTGTGCACCAGGACAGAAGCCGCCCTTTGTGGCTTTCAGCTTTATGTTATTCTGGTTCCTTATGTGCTTATCTTTCAATTTGATATCCACCCTTAAATTGTAACATCATGCATTTAAAGTGGTAAAGGGAGAACCTCTGAATATGCAACTTAGTAAAACAGAATCAGGATCTGGAAGTGCTGAGGTTGAGTGATTCACCTTCTCCTGCCAGACAGCAGCCCCGAGGCAGCAGCACAGGTAAATCTGCTCTGCACAGGGGTGCCTGGAGCTGGAGCTACTTCAGGGCCTGTTCTAACACACAAGTGACTTGAACATCTGTTCTCTGTCACCAAATGGTGTCAGTCAAGCATTTCTGCCTATTCAGCTCCAACAAACTTTGATAGTGTCAAGAAATAAGACGAGTCCTAGCATTCCACTAAGTTAGGCGTAATGTGACTTGTCTGAAGGCCTCCTGCACATTTTGGACAAAAAACCTCAAGCAGCAATAAATACGAAAAACGTACCCAAAGCCATAAGGTATAGACAGTAATAGCAACAGCAAACAATTAATACCGAGTTACCACTTGGCAACATCTACCACAGTCACTGTATTCTCTGCTTTAAAGATACCATCTCCGTAACTTAATATACCTTTTTATTATTATTAATGCTATTATCACTTTAGAACATACCCAAGCATTTAAAAAAACAAATGAAGTCTTTACTCAGATGGATGTTCCATACAGCTTATGATGCAATGACACAGCACTGATCATTAGGTTTATAGAAGTAAGACACTTGAAAATTCATCCAACCCTCATGCCATTTCTGTCTGCCAATGTGGACTGCAAGGTTTTCATGAGCAGGCTTTAAGCTGCCCTTTAGTGCCTGCCCTTCCTCTCCTACCAGGAATGCCACAGGAACAAAGGCAGCTGGCAAAACTGAAAAGCAAGAGAGAAAATAAAACAAAGAAACAGCTAACCATGGTTTTGTGAACCTCAATCAGAACAGAAAACAAAAGAGGAAATGATACGTGTTTTGGATTGGCCTTACTCTGTATTTGTTATTTCCATGCTGATTCTTTTACTCCGGGTGCCAAACCTAGCGCTACCCCTCGTGTTAAGCTCTACTGTGTTGCAGCTCTCTGGCTGAGCAAAATCTTCCACGTCCTGGGAGCCTCAGACATGGCAAACTCGAGGAAGCTGCCTAGCATAGTTTAATCTCTGGAAGAGATGATTCCCCAGCTCCAGAGAAAAAATGTGAACCTTCACCCATGAAAAGGAATTCCCCTTAATGTACAGTCTGTAGGGAGATTCCTTCCACCCCGATTCCTGGATACTGGCAATAGGCTGAAGGCCAGCATTGTGCCTTGCCATGGCCTTTACATGGGAAATGACTAATGGAAACCACCATTTTTGGCTTCTCTCAAGAGCAGCTAAAAATAACAAATAGCTATGTCAATCCCCAATCCTGACTAGAGGAAGAATCCCCCCCAGAGGATAAAAACACATGAAAACTGAGGGAAATCCGCTTGATCTGTCCCCAAACGACATCCCCGCTCCTCCTTGGAAATTCTTTTTTCAGAAACAAGAGTCACAGGGTAAACATGACACTTGTCACAACGGCGTCTCTCCCATTGAAAACAGACACATTCCTGCGAGTCCCTGAAGGAAATGGACAAAAAATAAACACACTTGAGGCATCAGCACTCAGGGGCAAAGGGAATAACAAGAATGGAATATTTATAAAGAAAAATATAAAGGGAAAAGGACTTTGCCTCTGACCTACAGCATCCCCTTGAGAAAGATAGCTTCTAGATAGGTCCCATAGTCTTCCTATAATGTCTTCCTACAACATACAGTAAAAGCTATTGAAAGAAAAATCTTCCAGAAAAGATACCAAAGAAACCCTCAGGTACTAGGAAAAAGCTCCAGGCTTTGACCAGTTCACTGGGGAGGTGTCCATGACTGAGCAGATAAGATAGAGAGAACTCCTTTCTCCCTTGCATGCAGGTGCCATCCCAGGGCTGCCAATGTGCAGGCGCCGCAGGCTCAACAGAGCTGCTACAAACAACCACAATCAGGGCACACAGAGAAGACAAAGCAATGCCTCTGCCCTCCGAAACCCAGGGAGGGCCTCACACAACACAGCTCTGAGCCCTTCCCTGAGCAGCAACTTCTCAATCCAGCCATATTTATGCCACATTTCTTTACTCCGGTTTGCTCACAAACTGAAATTACTGCTCAGCACCAGTACGAGAACATATTAAGGATCCAAAGCATCAGGCTGCCAGTGCTCACCTGCACCACCACACCTTGTGAGGCAGGTGGTGGTTACTCAGGCACTTTCAAACAACAGCACAGATTTCACCAATGATTTGCACGTGGTAATGGTGGTACAACTCCTCTGTAGTCTAAAAAATCTCATTCTTGCCATGACAGACCACACGGGCATGTCTCATAGTGGGACATGCTTCTAGCATCCAACTCCACAATACAGGACAACCCACTCTGCCCCAGCACACAAGTAACTCTGTACATACCACCAAAAGCAAGTTTGCTACAGGGACAGAAAATTAATGTCTACTATGTGAAGGTAAGTATTTTTGAAAAGTAAATAAACGCAGCATGTATGAAAGATGCAAGATAATCCCCGACAGCACCCTCAAGTATAGGAAATTAAAAAAGCAAAGTGGAAGCTGTTACTGAGCCAACAAGGGTGCACGTGGAGCATCCCTGGCTCTGCAGCCAGGCTGGTAGGGCAGGGACTGCAACGCAGGCAGTGGGGATCAGCTTCCCCTCCTCGTTTTCTAGATTCTTTTACCCTATGACTATTATGATTTTATTTTAGCTTGCTCAAAGCTGTTAAAATAGTGATTCCAAATACATGCATCCTTTCTAACAATATTCCCCTACCCCTTCAGTTGGGGTAGGGGATTTGGGAAGGGCATTTTTATAAGTGTTGTTCAAACGAAGTCCTTTTTCATCACGAAAAGTCTTTTTTTCCTTTCCTGCTACACACAGCATGAAGCTTATTTGCTTTGCAAAGATGAATAAGCTGAGTCAACTCTACTGGGATTCAACCCTCTGGGCTTAAACATCATGAGTGCTTCCATCTCCCTCATTATCTAAAACAATTAGTAGGGAGAAGAGAAAGCTGCATTAGAGCTGGCAGTTTCCTGTGCCCATCCCTTGGTACGACATCTCTCAGAAATGCCTGTATTTCCGTGCACTGATCCTGAGCTACAGATACTGGATCCAGACACTGATTCATATTGTTATCAATTCCCCTAGCTTGAAGCTGGTCAGAATAAGCGATGCAGTTCAGACACATCAATAACAGAGGCCTGAAATGCACTGCTTCGTTTCAAATCTGTCTGGCAAGGTCCCGAAGTTGGGGAGAGGGGCTTTCTCATCTGCTCCAGCTGGGTTATCTCTAATGTGCTTGCATCAACACACATTGTCAGATCAAGACAATCAAAAATTCAGTAATTTCACACCTGAAAAGCACCTAGTATTCAGGGAGAAAAGGCCCAGCTGCAATTCAAAAGCAGCTCAGGGCACAGGACAGTAACTGCAACAGCTCACATGTTTGAGGCATTTGCTGTCTTCTGTTTGGCCCACACCAGATTCACTTAAAAGGCTCTGTACTGAAGTTAGGAATAGAAAAACAGACTACAGTCTAATATTCTTGATTAAGTATATGTTTAGGATACGTTTAGGGACCTCAATGCTTTGATAAAAAGTGAACATTAATCCCATTTAGAGCAATAAACCCACTTAAGTCGTATCTTTCTTGGAAGCCTGAATCATTGCTCAAGCTGAAGCCTGATAAGTATATGGCTTGAAATTGCCTCTTTCTGCACTTTCAGTTGGTAAGTGCAAAGTAGTGCCTTCATTTCTCAGCGAAGGGTTTATGTCCAGTTATAATTTACTACCTTGGAAACCATTGTCAGGAGAGCTATGAAAGGGATGCTATGAAGGCCGTCAAGAAAGACTGTCAGTCTTGAGAATGTATCTCATCAACCTCCCTGCTAGGACTGGAACAACATGGTTCCTTTATAATTTATTCTGAGGTTTCAGGGAAGAAGATCTCAAGACAGACCTTTAGCTGAAAGGTAGCAGGCTCTAAGGTCTCTCTGCTGGACTTGGGAAGACTGGACAGCACGTTACCTTTTCTTCAGAAAAGGGCTGATGAGGCAGTGAGCAGGATATGGAGTTGGCTTGTGGTTTCCTAATTCTCTGCAGATTCCCCAATCTCTTTTATTACCAGGACTTAAAGCTGCACTACACAGAGCCAAAAGGGGGATTTGAACTTCACTCAGCAAACCAGCTGACTTTGATGGGAATTACTCAAAGTTCACATAAGGGCTGTAGGACTGGACAGAAACAGGGAAAAGAGTGGAGGAGGATATTACATTCTTGGATGCAAGTTGCTGGCTAAAGAACATATGAGATGTGAATAGCCACTAAAGAGCATATTCAGGCTGCCTAGATTTCTCCTGAGTCCCTTTGCCTCTTGGCTGGCTTCAGATTCAGATCTTCAGATCTTCATTCAGGTCTCCAGAGGATTTCAGTAGTGCCTGGATTTTGATATAGCCTAGGCAGAGAGATGTAGGTGAAATTTAAACTCTGAATAAAAGCCTAAATGGATCATTATTACAACCTCCCCAGGAAGGGCTGCTTACTCTTAAGGGAATGCTTAAGAGTAGAGCCTTTACATATTTAGCAGCTTCATCTGCTTAGCAATAGGTGAACTTATTATTAGTCTATGCAGACTCTGCTGTTGAGTCTCTCTACTTGGGAGAAACTTCATTATGTCCTTCTTTATAATATTTTTCACACCCCTCTGCTTCACATTACTGTATCTTTTAGATAAATAGTAATATAAAACGCATATTACTTATTATCACATCAGCAGAAAAAGGTGCAGATTTTGTAGTTGTGCTGTTAAACTTCGATATGAGCTTTGGAAGGTGGGTCTAACCAGAAGGCAAGATTTGGCAGCAGTTACTCAGGTGGAGTCACAGAATACAACCAGTTTGGAGCCAAGGTATTGGGGATATTTGTCTTCTAAATCTCAGGTAGAAAGAAAGCAGAATACAACCAGATTATGAACAAAGTACAGGAAAAGGTACCAACCAGAGTAGTTCATGCATAACATCAGTGCAAGCCTTCACCTAAATGTAGACTCAGACTTTACATATATGCACGTGCATTGACCCTTAACCTATGGGGGCCATAAGCAGCAGCACTGAAGCACGAGACATGACGCAAGGAAGATGCAACTCAGCATTCCTGCTCAGCCTCTGGTCTCTCAGGGCTTTACGGATAACAGGAGGCTTGAGAGCTATGAGTTCAGGGTTGGAGCCCAGAACTGGAGCTTGCAAATAATATATGCTTTAGGAAGTTTTATGTTTTCCAGTTTTGATTCCCATCCTGAGTAGAAAGCACTAAAACAGCCTAAAACAGGTGAAGCTGATCACTGTTTGCACACACCCACATCCATTATTTGCCAGATACTTTCCAATAATTTAAGGAGATGGAACCCTGCTCTAAGAAACTCACTGTTAAACAACAGATAGGCATGCATTAGACAAGAGGAAAAAAGATGATTGTGTTTGCTTCACAGTAATCACCATTTTAAGTGTGAGTCTCTATGGAAATATATGGTGTAATGATGGGGGGAGCCTTAAAGCAAAGATATACAGTGTCTTTAATCTGGTTTGCTTTGAAAGCAGCAAAGCAGGAGCTGCAAAGATTAAACCTGCACCTGTACAAAGACTCAGATTCACTTTGTGCACCTTGCACTGAAGCCTGGAGTACTCAGGTGCAGATCCATCAGCCCTTGAGCTACCTGGACTAAAGCAACACCGTATGCACATTCGCTTCCAGAGTAGAGTCCTGTTCAATGCAGATGGAAGAAATAACCTGTAGTAACTGCACTGAACCTATTTTGCAAGCTCAGTTTAGCTTACATTCAGTTAACTTGTATGTGCCAATCCCAGACCATTATGTCTGGATCAAAATTAAAAAGTCAAAATGCCTTTAACCATTTTGGCATAACAGGGAGCCTCCAACATCATGGAAAGCCTGCCCAGCAGGTGGGTTGGACACTTCACAGGAGAAAGACTTTTGCCTCTGGTGCTTGATGTGTTTGAGGCCTCTGCCAAAGAGGAGGTGCAGATGCATCTCTTCCCTGGACCCTGAAAATACCCTCCTCACCAAGAGGAGAAAGACTGCTGAGAAGAGAGCGCTGTACTGGCCCATTTCGATAATTGATGCTACAATAAAGTTTTGGCCTGGTTCCCGGGCAAGACACTGCATTGCACCTAGGTACCCAGGGCTTCTTTAAGTGTTCACGCTCACTGGGTCCTTCTTGAGATCTTTCATGAGAGCTGTACAGACAGTTATGCATTTCCCCCCTGAGATTTGAAACAGTGCCATTACTAAAAATATTTCTTCTTCAACCCTCCCACATGACACATCAGGCTTTGAAGGAGCCACATGTGATGGCAGTTACCCTCTGTAGACAACCTCTCCCATGTTGCTGGACCTTCTCAAATAAAAATTAACTTCATCAGATCTCCAGCATAGAATCTGTCAGCATTCCCAGTGTGAGAGGATACACTGACCTGCCGCTGCTCTTTCTATATTCAGGCAAACCAGGAAAAACAGTACAGATCTCACATTATAGAGCTCTACACATTGTTTGTGTTTGTTTAACTGCAAAGATCAGTTTCCTGGTTACCCTTTTGTCTGACAAAGCATTTTCCTGTGGGCTGGGGTTAGCTCAAAAAAGATGTTTTGGAATATACATATATTGCACGTACATGTATATGCAATGGAATATAAATTCCATATATACCTATGCAATGGAATATACATATACTGCAGATACAAAGACTGACTCCCATGCAAGGGTCATTCCACGTACACGAAGAGGCTAAATACATCCTACTTATATCACTGTTACATACCCCATCCCCACACAACTCCCTCAGCACTTTACCAATTAAACAGACAGAAAATTAGCACATTTTCCTCACTGCAGTCATGGGGAAGAGGAAAGCACAAACAATCCTAAATAATGCAAAAGAATATGCCACGTGGGAAACAGGAACATGCAACCTGTACTGAGCTGGTTGTTTTAAAAGACTATGAAGAGAGGGGAAGTGTCCACACAGATTTACATTAAGAAGAGGCTGGTTTGATCTTTTCATGCAAAAGCACATTGAGTTACAAGGAGGAGTAATGCCATCCAACACCAGAAATTTTTTCACGTGCAGGCTCTCTCATGAGCAAGTAGTGTGAAAACGTGCCCGTTTCACCTCATTAGTGGTATTCCTCTGCCCATTTCCTGGGGGGGAGGATGATTATTGATGAAGAAATATCTCTTTCCTTACTGATAGAAGAAATGTTTCACTTAAATTTCCTGGATGGTGTAATTTTATACTCCCATTTATTGTGGTGTGCAGCACAGCAGTGATGGGAAGAGACCAGCTGGTAAGGACAGAAGTCCAGGCGCAGCTTTCCCTAAGCTTCCCTTTTCTCCAAGCATCCAAATTAAAAGCAGGCACACTGGAAGACAGGATGTTTCTCAAATCCTGACTAAAGCTAACAAATTAATTTTAAAGTCTGGAAGAATACTCAAGGAATCTACAACCCAGACAGCCCAGCAGCACAACAACTCTACAGACCACCCTTCCACACAGGAACAGCAGAATGATGGAACAGGTCACTGTCAGATATCTCCAAGAATTCATTTCTTGTCATAGCTCAGTAGAGGCCAGATCTGAACAACTTTATGACCTGCTTCAAATTTATGGAAGATGCATCTGAGGAGAGGACTGACTGAAAGGGTCCAAGCAGCATTTGATGTCTGAGGTTTGGAGGATGTTAGAAAAGATCTTTGTAGTCTGCTTATGGGTTTTATAAGCCAAGTTGGAGCATATATGATTTCAACTGTGTTTTGTAATACAGTAATACTAAAAGTCAAATAAAAGTCTGCACTTCGAATACTAGACTTCCAATGAAAAACTCATATTTTTCTCTTTTAAGTTTTCTTTCCCTCCATTTTTAAAATCCAATAAATAAATATACACTAAATGGGACTGATGGTGGGGAGCCATTGATTCTAAACAAGATCTGCCTGGGAAAAAAGAGCTAAATGGGTTAGCAAATAAGATAAAATTGATGTCTGACACCTCAGATGGGCACATTTCCACAGAAATGTAGCTCAGGCAGGTAATGCTAGGACGGAGAAAAGAACATGTATATTTTTCTTTTACCTGACTTGCCCTTAATGCGAGGTAAACAAAATTTATCTCTGCCTCACACTTCAGCTGCAGTGTCAGCTTTTCCAGACCAGACCAGCCTTGCTCACATCAATTACAGCACTGTTCACACATGCACACGAACCAGCACCATGAAGCTCTCGGATACTCACAGTCAAACTACTTATTATGCCTGGCTTTACTTAGAGCCAGCTTGTTAGTCAGTGTAAATCAGCACAGAATCAGTGCTGGAATTTCACCCCAGCAGCACTACGAAGCCATCGGTCCAACACGGGTAACATTTGTGCACAGGTACTTTTAGAGGGCCCGGGTCAGATCTTACTGGCATCGCAGTAACGCAGAAGCAACTCCATTAGAGCTGATGGCACAGCTCATATTTAACAGTCACTCCCTTTGAATTACATGAGCTGTGTCTGTAGAGCAGCAGAAGCACATCAGGACAAGGGGTGAACCAGGGCTATAGCATTTGAGTTGCTTCCTCTAAAGAAGTCAGCTGTATGCCTTTGTCACTCTGTGCTTTCAAAGAGTAGGAGGCTAGGGAATAATATCTGCATTGCCTAAATACCCGCTCTTCAAAAACCTCTCCTAGGAAACTATCAGGTAGCCAAGTCAAATTTTCAACTACCTAAATTACTTTCAGATCTGGTTTTGATATTTGTTGTTATGGAAGTCTCAATGCAGAGAGCTGTTCCACTTTGTTTCTCAGTGCAGAGTTGTTCCAGTTGTTTTTAATCAAACTGCTTAATTACAAAATGCTGGGGGACTTACTGCTTGCTTTTCAAGTTTGTTCATTAATCTGTGTTAGATTCTGCTCAAATGAATTATGGCACCAATCCAGCTTGCTTCACAAAACTAACATTTAAAGAAGTAAATAACTGAAAATGGTTAAAAGGCATAATTATTTTTGTAACACAACATCTAATTAATCCATGAAGCTCACTGAAACAAGTGCTAATTGAAGAGAATACCTTAACAAGATTTTCAAAAGGAATGATTAGACATGGTTGGAATAGGAATTTCACCATGCCAGGAACTGAAATCAAGCTGCAAAGTCACTTTCACACTGCTATATATAAGCTAACCGCAGGCAGGGCTGAGAAAGACTTCCCTCTCCCTGGCATGAGCAGCCTGATGCAATGCGTTGGTTGTTTGTGTCTGTCTGAAGCATGACACATTAGCCATTATCAGAGACAACGTCCATCTAATCTTGTATCATTCATCTGTTTTCTTCTGGCAGTTCCAATATTGCTGTGTAACGTCAGAGGAACGTGATAATGAATAACTGACTCACGATGAAGCCATCACCTCAAAAGCCTTCTGTGCAACTAAATGAATTTGTGCTCAGTATGAGCAATATCTTGATGTGACTAAGCTCCCAAGATAACTCAACTGTTTACCCAATAGCGAAGCAAACTGGAACCAGCCCAGAATTAGGCTTCTGGCAGAACACCTTCAAGCTAATTTCCCTGTAGCAAGCATGACAAAGATGCCCTCAAGAGATGCGACCTCTTACAAGAAAAATAGGAGAGAGGACAGTAGGTATTGAAAATATGGTTGAAATTCTGGCTCTACTAGAGCCCCAGGAGTTCTGCTATTACACATGGATCTTTAAATCCCATTCCCTATTCTGCAGCTTAAGAAAATGCTACGCAAGAGTTTAGGAAGTCTATGTGCAGGAGAGCATCACCTCTTTCCTTCACAACACCAGTACCAAGCTTGGACAGAATTTATTTTCCTTGCCTAGGAGATCTGCTTGTTTGAGATATACACAGGACTGAGGGCTGCCACTGAGTGGAAATGAATGTGACCAATCTCTCACCACCTATTCCTCCCATGACTGCAAACTCCGTGCCACCAACACTCTTCAGGGAGAGGAAGGAATCCTCAGGAAACCCTGAACATTTGAAAGCTAAGTAACTACTACTGGCGCTGAGTATTCATTTTTATTTTTCGCTCAGGAGATTTTTCTCTATCTTCAAATTCAATCAATTAGTCAAATTTTTAATAGCAACCATAACTGACATAAAAGCTCAAACCAGCCTCTGGTGTATGGTTCCGATTTCAGCCACAATCAGCTGATTACTACACTTTGCTGTTACAAGCCAACTATTATGACACAGGAAAAAATATTGAAATGAGTTCAAAAAAGTCTTAGAATACGCACCCGAAGTATTAGCTATTTTCCAAATGAGTAAACATAATAAACCAAGTTTTGTTTATACAGTAAATGCACTGGAAATAAGAAACCCACAGAATCTATGCTTAATTGTCTCAAAGCGAAGAGAAGCTATGACTGATCCACTGGTGTAAGGCTTCACATGGACATAAATGGATGGCTGTAGCTTGAGATGCTGCACATTTTTTCAAGAAACCTGAAGTAAAATACAGCATCTGGACTTGTTCTTTTTTTTATTACATTTTTAAGTTTTTTTCCACATACTTAAGAGAAATGCTTTCCTCATGATTTCTGTCCCTCAACTAATTTTGTCCAATGTCAAGTATTAAAATAAGTGGTTTTGCAGATACAGCTTTTCCCTTCCAATATCTCTTATCGCAGAAATATTGGCTGGGAGGGACCTCTCAGTCTCCCACTCAACACAGAACCATTGCCAGCACTGGCTCAGGTCAGCCACAGCTTTGTCTAGCCAAGACTCGACAACCTCCAAGGATGGTGCTTCCACAGCCTGTCTAGACAACCCATTCCAGGCCTGCGCTTCCTTTCTAGCAAAAACTATTTTCCTAATATTCAACTTGCAGCTTCCAAACAGCTATTTTGCAGCCACTGCCCCCTTGTTTTATTATCTGGCACTAACAACATCTCCCTCATCTCAGTGATACCCCTCCAAGTAGTTGCAGATTGCCAGCAGGGAGCTGCTTCATCCCCTCTTTGCCTGACTAAACAAGCCCAGCCCTATGGACCTCCCTGCTTGGTCACATACTATTGGCTCCCTATCACCTCGATAGCTTTGTGCTGGACCTTCTAACTTATGCCTGGGGAGCTGAAGCTCTGTTTTCAGTGCTCAAGTACTGAAGGAGAATGGGGTAAACTTGAAAAGGAAGAAAACAAATTCTTTTGCACTTCAGCAGGTGCCCACGTCCTGAAGCTATGTCTTAGCAAGAAGCTTCCCACCTCTTCTTTGGGAAAATGTAGGATCCCAGCAGCCAGTCCTCCAGCTGGCAGTACCTGACAGCTTTGGCAATTGTGCATTATCACTTTACAATTGGAAATTATGTTGCCATTGGATCACCAAGTACCCAATTCATTCAGAAAAAACAATGCAATACAACTGAAGTAGAATAAATTACCCTTTATCCCAGTTCTCTCATATGGGCCTTTTACAGCTGTTACATTAACATCCATCTGTCTGTCGTATTTCTGATGCCATTCACTGCTATCATTTTAACAGCTACAGTCTCCTTTCATCCAAATGAAGGATTTGTGTGGGAACAGCTGGACCGCTACGCGCAGCTCCCAGTCCATCGCTCCCTTATTACTGCAAAACACACAGAGAGGAGCACAGCTTCGTGTGCTGCTTCACAAGAGCTCAAAGAGAAACATGGCCTCTGTCCAAAAAGAGTTTATCATGGTTTTGCCAAACCAAAAGGCTCAAAAATCACAAATAAAGCCAGCCCAAAACCATGAGATTGTTTTATTTAGATGCTTCATTCAGCAACTCTTAAATAGGAAAAAGATGCTGAAATACTGCAAGGATCTGGGCTTTAATACCTCACCAATGATACTGAAATCACCCTCATGGCTCTGCCAGCATTTCAGGAAGGTTTTTTAGTCTCACTTCATGGATTAAGGACTGAATGAGAAATGTCAACAAGTTCTGACAATGCTGGTGAAGCAAAGCCTTTACTCCCCTGATCTCTGTGCTTCAGTTCAGAGCCACATTTGCTATGAACCTTCCTCCTCGCTGCTTCATGGGCTGGAGATCTGTGGCAGGAGACACCACAGGAGCAAAAAACAGCAGGAGAAGTGCCCAAGCTAGATGGCAGCTTCATGTACTTAGAGACGAAAACGGAGGAGATGATGCAATTTCTGGAGGATGCTGTGTGCTACACAGAAAGGTCTGAAGGGCAGCTGCACAAAGGCTTGTTTCATGAAAGGGCATTCACCTTGACCTACCTATGACAATCAACACAGAGCTCTACAAGTTTTGTCTCAGCAAACTACTCATGTGGTCCAGAATAGACCCCGGCAACTTCACACAATGACAAAAGCCCAGAAAACCAGAGTGTGCCATTGCCTGATTCAGTGTGGTGACCTCAGCTCTACCTCTCTGGATTACTTGCCAACCTCTTCACCCTAGCATAAAACAAAAGCCTGCTCTAGGGATTATTCTTAAACTGACTTTAAAGAAACTAGAGCAGAACAAGTTCAGCTTCATGCTTATGGGAGAGCCAGTTCCATTAAGGACCAGATTGGTACCGGTTTCTAAGTGGTCTCCACAACAACAATTAAAGCTGCTTTCATCAGACAGTATACGCAGGACTTTTGCACGTAAAGTTTTCAGCACTTCAAAACTGGTTTGGAGTTATCTGCTCAATCTTGTGGTCTGAGGAAGTAAGAGAGAAGAATCATTTTTTTTTATTATTATTTTAAAGGGAATCCTCATTTTTGGGGCTGTCTCCAACACTTTCTTTTAATTCCTTTATTTTCATTTGAGCAGAGCTAAATTACATACTGCTTCTGAACCCAAATTCAGGAGATCTTAGGGAAACAAATTGCCAGAGGTCTGATAAGGGTTCCTAAAAAACTGAAGCAAGTCAACTCAACAGCCCTTCAAAAAAAATTCCAAAGGATTCACCCACAGAGCACACAAGAAAAGCAGGCAGATGGAGAAACCAGCATCCCTTCACCTGACCCCTGGCCACCCACTATTTATAGTCTAGTTCAAGGATACACACATTTTGCCCATTCCAGCCCCAGCACCTCCCACATCAGCAGGAGCAATACTAATATACAGCACACAGCTTTTTCAGGAGTACTGTAGACAACTAATGCTGCATTAACTACTGTGTGAGAGCCCCTGTTCAAATCAATAAAGATTAGAGCACAAGTCTGAAAACCGCAGTAACCAAAAACCCCTTCAGCGTGCACCAAGCACTGCATTTACCCAGCATGGCTCAGCCTCTCTCACCCTCCCCTGACCTCTAACACACTCACTCCATACATATTGTTATTGACAAATTAAAATCCAGTTAACATTCCCGGAGACTTCAATCACAGTGCTTTAAAACCCTGCACATCTCAGCAAATGCACTCATCTTCCAGTACTGAGATGATCACAATTTTTATTTTTATTATTTTAAATGTTCTTGCCAGTTTCCATTGCAAATCATGCAGTGTCTGGTGAGCAAATGAAAGGGTAGAATGTTCTCATACTTGGGAAAGACATTCAGTGTGGGAGAAAGTTTCTTAGAAGTAGCTGCATTCTTTTTCTAAAAAGAAAAAGACAGAACATACTTGGAATAGAATGAACAGAGCAGAAAAGATGACATTAAGGCAGGAGTGTAGGGAATATTTTGATGGTGGCCTTAAAAGCTGAAGATGTTTCTCTGCTACACTGGTAACGGAGAAACAGCTGGATGGAGAAGGATTCAGAGAAAGGAGCCTTTATTACAAGCCCTGGTGTAAAAAGAGTGTTTACTTGCTGAAGAGAATACAGCGAGTTTTTATACCCAGCTCATACAGAAAGTCATTATTAACATTCTTACACTATTGCTGCCACAGGCAGATTCACTCAAGCTCCAAACTAAACTGAGCTGACAGAAATAAACTTCACCTTTCACATGTGGCTTTGCACAATACTTGAGCTGCTGTCTCAGCACACTACTTGTGTTTAGGGATCCTGCTACATCTCACAAGGTTGGGGACTTCAGATATCATTCAGCAGCAGAATGAATGCTGGAAGCTAAAAGCCTTCTCTTGACTGCTTCATGTGCCCTGACCAGCCATCCTCTCTGAATTTTAACAACTAGCAGCAGCACTTTTACTTGATAATCCTTAACTGTACCAAGTCTGGGATTATCATAGTTTGTATCAGTACCTGCTACATAAAGTCAGCTCTCCCTTATACTTATAGGAAGCATAAGTTACACACAGCACCTGGCAAAGCAGGACTAGAATCTGCACCATAGTAATTTACATTGAAGTGAGGGCAATCACCCACAGTCCAATCAACACTTCTGACTTCTGCTTTGATGGATGTGACTACAACACATAGGGCAGCAGAGAATCATGTCTTAGCATGTTTAGACATTTAGAGGACAGAACAGCATGGTACAGGTGTAATGATAACTGTACAGAGATTTATATTACATTCTTTTCAGCCTCTCTTTAATTATAACCACTGTACATAACCTATCCCATGAACGATGGCCTGACAAAGAAATATAGAAGATTTGGGATCTGTAGGAGCATCTGTTTGGCATCTTCCAGCAGCATGAAATTGGATGAAGCAAATCGTATTTTAAACCATAAGCAGTGGGTGGGGATGTGTTGGGGTATTTTTTTCCTATTCAAAGAACTTCTGAATAGGATCAGCTCTGGGAGCCAGGCGCAGGCTACAAGCAGTTTCACATAACTACAGGAAGAATCGATGACAACACTTGGGAATAATCACAATGAGTCAAAGCTGCAGAAGTCTTCGCAATGCTTCAGGATCACTTGGAAAAACAATCTCTCATTTTCCAAAGACAGTAAGTGATGATAAATGAGGACAAATTTATTAAGAGGGAACTTTGCATCCAGTCTTCTTTTCTCAAATCACAGCAGAGGATGGGGTCTCAGTATGCTGAGCACTTTTCTAATGCAATAATCCCAACTTGTTCATGGGACCAAGATGTGACTAATAACTTCGTTGACAGATTTGTTTAACACCTTGAAGAACTCTGCAGTCCCAAAACAGAAAGCAAGAAGAAGGATACTTAAAGAAAATTAATTTTCTCATTTAACCTCAGTTTCCAAAGGTTCAAGCAGAAGAACACTCACGTCTCAAGGGAAACTCTTACGCTCAAAAAATGTGTAATTAAAACTGGAGTATATGTGAGTGCTGAAGGCTGCCCATTGCCTCTGCCAGGATGGGCATGAGCTTTAGGCAAAAGATTTTCCTCCCTGTAATCCAGTTAACAACACATGGGCCAAACCAAAATCCAGTAGCACAAATGAACTTGGCAGCTGGCAGCTCTGCAGCTACTCCTCCTGCCATGGATAGCCACTGTCTGCATGTGCAGTGTTCATCTCTCTTCACCTTGTTTTTCCTTACTTACAGGACATAATCACACTTCATTCCCATACAGGACTACTGTGAATTGAAATTCATTCAGAGTGGTTGAGAGATGATATGGGAATGCAAAGCATCAGGCACGCCAGAGGAGCCTGCAGGCGAGCTCCAGCAGCCAGCCATGTGCTAAGCCAGAGCAGAGTAGGCACAGGAGAAGAATTACATTCGGGTGGTGGCACAGGGGAAATTATGAAAGCAATTCAGAAGCATTGTAATAAAGTACAATGCACTGTAGTGCTGCTCAAATTCAAAACAGGAATAAATTCTTTCATATGTTAAGTGCTCCCTGAAGTACAGGGCTGCCTAAAGCATGAGGCCCTGTATGGGGGCACAGTGGTACATGCTTAAAGCTGGGTTTGGGTGCGTGACACAGAACTGCAGCTGAAATTCAAACTGAAATGCCCACAGCTCCTTAGCTGTCTGAACCACAAAAGCCAAATTAAACATTGCTTCAGCTGGAACTTACCCTTTGTACCTTTAAAACCATTATATTAAAAAGCAATGTCATTTATGAGCTGGCCATGGGGAAGGGCAGGTGTCTAACACTGAGAAATCATTTCAGCTATGGGTGATAAATCCAGTCTATAAACCAAAAGCATCCAAAACGAGCTCCACACTCAATCCCACTCCTTTTCTTTCTTTTTCAGTTGCCTTTGCTGGGATAGAGCTTAGCTCCAAACCTGAACAACCTCCTTTAGTGGCAGTGGCACAGCTGTAACCCAAGGGTCACATCAGCATGGGGCTGGCAGCTTGATCCAATACTTGCTGAATTCAACGGAAACCTTTCCATGGGCTTCAGCAAGCTTTAGTTTACTCCCTAGGTGACACTGCATGTCTCTTTTTCTATTCTTTTAAGCTGCACAGTATCAGGCAGTTAAAAGTGTTATTTAATCTCTAGCCAGCTTGAGTTGACTTCTCAGCAGGAAGCTCAATCTCACCAACAGAGCTTGGAGCCTTCCACTGCAAAGCAGCAGAGAAGAACATGTGTCACCTGGGAGCTGTTTTAATCATCATTTCCTTAGGGATGGTCCAAGTAGATTCTGACATTTAACCAACACGAGTTCACCAGGGCAGAGAGGCATCTCCTTGCCTTCTAACTTGCTCTGTGGTGAAACAGTCCCAGAGTCTAGGCTGATCATAAAAACATGCCTGGCTATTATCTGAGTGTACAGGAGCTGGCCCCTCACTCCCCACTGGGCATTAGGGGGTGGGAAGACACAGAGCCACTGAGTACTGTACCTTCAGAGGAGATATTTAGCAATAATAATAATAATAATAATAATAGGTCCCCATCCCCCCCAAGAAGCTCAGTTTGTCAATGTGTTCACACTGAGTACATCCTCAGGTATTTAAAATGTAAGTCTTGGTTTCAAAGGCTTGACAACCATGTATGGCACTGCCTGTTACTCCTGAATACACAAGTGTATTTACATTGCACGAAGGTAACTGTACAGATAGAGCTTGCACAAATGGAATATATTTTCTCCCTAACAGCCTAAACTGAAGATGACATGAAAACTAGGATGCTGGAGAAAGCCAAACCAATGTTTTTCTGTTTAGAAATTTAGATGAACAATCTGCTACTCAGACTGGTAAGCAGGTCAGCAGCAATACCAGCAATGTTTCAGATGAATGATTTTCAGACCATTTCCTAAGAGGACGCATCCCCAGCAGCTTCAAGTCCCTCTTTCCATGGTGCTAACAATGAGAGATGAACACAACGGCTGCCTGGTACCTGCTGACTGCCCTTTCTCCTGCCACCTACACAAAGGAGATCTGCAACAGTCTCTTATAGCTGTGCTGTCCCAGCAGCTGCAGAGCTGGCTCAGCTCCTGGAAAGAGCCCATCAACAGCATTCCCTTGAACACAGGGCAGGGATCTACCTACAAGCTTTTAGGTCCTTCTTTCCTAGGGAGGAAGCTACCCACTAGAGTGATCAGGAACAGGAAAAAATGCACAGGCTAGTCCTAGGAAACGGTATTTGCATCCTTGCACCCAGAAATAGATAAAAATTTGCCTGTTGCCCAAAGGATATTCAGATTTGTGTTTATCATTTAGCTCTTCCCCGAATCATTGAGGTGACAGAACCACAAAACCAGGAGTACTCCAGCTTCATCACCTTGCAGCTTGTGCTGTTATCTGGATTGTCACTTCTCAGGCTGTTACGAACCAAATGCAGAATCCTCTTCCCCCAACCTCACACCCCAGCACGGCAGGTTCTTTTTCAGAAAGATATTTGGGCTGAATTTAAAGTATACATGCTTTGGTGTTAAATAGCTTTTCTGCAGCAAAGTCTGCAAAATATAGTCATGCTGACTGAACATATTTAGTTTATAAAATACAAACTGTGTGTCAAACTCCAATGTTAAAGAAGACTTTTGCCCACTGCTTTGAGTCTCAAGGCCCATAATGACTGAGTGGCATTTTTAGGTGTCACACCAGGCACACATTATGTCCATCTGCATGAGTGGTCTCATTTCCTTACATTTACAACCTGCAAAAGCCATGAATAAACTTTGACTTTATGATTTTTTTTTTCTTTCCAGTAAACTTCAGATTTGTAACTTGGCAGAGAGAGCCATTGTACTTAACCACCTGTGCAGACATTGACTAAGCACTTGAGCTTTAAAACCAAGAAAACACAAAGTGTTAACATCACTTAGATAGATGCTTGGGTACCTTCCAACTTCTCTTAGCAAGATGAGGCTGTGAACATGCAGCACCTTCGTACAGTCTCTGCTCTCCCTTACAGTACAAGGACGTGGGAGTGCTGCCTCGTGCAGGGGGATTTACGGTGTTAGAGTCATTCCCAGGCAAGAGTCATTGCAAGGAAAGGTGCACAAAGGGCTTTGGGGGAGGTCACAGCCTCTCTGTGCTGTGCTTACTCCACAAAGGTTGCTCGCAAGCTGGAAGTCACAGAGATTTCACAGCTAACCCCAGCAGGGGTTTCCACTTGTGTTATTCTTAATATTCCATTGAAAAACACTGCCAGGTCTGAACAAAGCAACAGCCTTGTTCTGCACGGTACTTCACATGCACTTGGTTACAAGTGGCCCCATCCTGAAGAGTTGTATGCTGTACTGACAACAAACCCAAGAAAAGCTTTGTTAACCACGTTTCATAGGTGGAAAATTGAAGCCCAGGGGGAAAAAAAAGTGACTTTACTGATGGCCACACAAGTCACTGGCAGAACCAGGATTTCAGTTCTGGTGCACCAATTTCAAGATCCATGCCTTAACTCCAACGCTACCCCTAGCTACTGCTGGAGAAATGAAGATCACAAGAATTAGCTGCAGAAAAACACTCAAATTCTTCCAAACTAGACACATAATGCAAAGGAAAGCATTATAACTGCAGGAAAGGGAAATCTATAGCAGACCCCGGCCCTTCTTGGACTCGTTCCAAGTCCTTGCTGTTTAACACTCCAGAAACTTTGATTTCAGAGTTGTCAAGTTTCAGTCAATTATCTGTGTTTTGTTAGGCTCTGATCTGCCTTATTTCTTCCATCCATATAAGCCACTGCAGTGAATGTTGTGCCCACCTATGGACTGGACATATGCAGTAATACCTTTAAGTCTGAGTCCATTCAATAGGGACAGAGATAACCGGCTGAAGCCATTGTCCTTTGCATCAACTGCACAGGGCTCTGGACCTCCCCAGACCAAATCCCCAGCGACTGTTGCACTGTACATAAAACCTGTGCCATTACAACGCTCTTCCCTTGTAAGCCAGAGCCGAGAAGCCCCTGCTAAATGGTCAGTTCAGAGTCAGTACAAATAAACTGACATTGCTCGAAAGTGAGATCATTGGCAATTTATTCCTGCCCAAGCCCTACCAGAAAGAAAACAGTGTTTCATGTTGGGGCTTTTTTCCTCCTCTCTCCCGCTCTCATTTCTCATCTCTTTGCTATTTCCATGTGCTTCCCACCACACTGTGATTAATCTTTTCTAAGGCCTAAGGGACTGGAGTAAAGAGGTAAGTCAGACTGTATCAAAGACCCTACACAGAGGCAGCCAGGATCTGCCCCAGCCTTTGTGGGGCTGCAGCATTCCAAGAAACATTTTCCATCCTCAGAAGTTATAAAGAGTCAGAATTTTTACAGCTCATTAGTAAATCATTAATGAGATATTCCCCTTACCTCTCAACAGGCTCCTTGCTTCCCTCCCCCAAACCGATCCTAAAATCCTCCTGCGAAAAAGAGTATTTTGTTTTCAAGGCCCTGTAAACGCCAAACTCCTTTTCTTCCACTCCCCAGCAGAACATTTTCCAAGAGCTAAATTCAAGCCCTCCAAAGCTACTGCCAGCGAGGTGTGGAGCTGGAGCCAACGTGCTTGGCACAAGCAAGGGGATTACCACGCTATGCCACGCACGTACCATGCCTGGATTCCGGCTTTCCAAAAAAACCCCACCAAATTATTAAGAGCTGGAGCCCTGGTGAAGGTCTGGAAGATACCTGACTCTAGCACGGATCCCGTATTTACACAAGCAACTTGCCAGTCCAGCCATCAAAGTCAATTACAGTGAGGAACAGGGTCAGCTTTCGTGATATGTGCCAGTAAAAGCTTTTCCAACGCAGCCATATGAAAGCACATTTATCAGCACTTTTCACTCACTGAACAGTTATCAACTGATATCAACAAAAGTAGCTTCTGTTAGTCTAAATTATGGCTATTTGATGAGGCTTTTGAAAGCACAGGTGTAGTAGAGGAACAGGTGTAAAATTAGTTTTGAGCTCCCACACTGAGAAATAATGCAACATTTTCAAAAAAATCATTGCAAAAAGGGTTCTGTGCAACACAGGTAGATGCTCCAGCACCTGAACACTTGCCTTACCTACTCAGAATGAAACTGGCTCCTATCAGGTGCAGTTATTTACAAACATTTGGGTTCTCTATCAGATCCAAACCTTATGACTTTACACTTGGCTTTAAGAAATAAAAGTTTAGAGAAATGCCTTGTCACGTGACTTGTAGTTTTCTTTACTTTCTATTAAGAAACCCCCCTCACATCTGTATTCCGTGGCATGCAAGCACTTATTCCTACCCTTGCCACAGACTCAGTATCTGCAAACATTTACAGTGTTTTGGTGTGGTCATTCTTGCAAAATTATCAATAATCTAGCAGCATTTGACAGGATCCCTGAAGTCTGAGCTGCTGACACCTTCTGATTGAAAACAGAATTCCCCAATGAAGAAAGAATCCTGTCCTCAGTTTGAGGGAAAAATCATGAATTCTAAGGTTGCTGAAAGATTAGAAATAAAAGCAAAGAACTCCAAGTATGTTATATATTTAAACATCACAGGGAGTGTGGTGCTTGGCCGTAACATTTTAACATATCACTGATAATAATGGGACACATAAGTGCTAAGCCAGAGTCAAAAGGTATCAATGCCTGGAAGATGACTGGAAATTCAGAGTTTAAATTAGCTTTGTGCTTTAAACATAAATCCAAACCAATTATATTCCGCATAGATTTGTCTGAAGAATTTTAACAAAAATATTGTCAACACTGGAATGTTTCACTCACGGCATTGCTTCCCATGACACCACCTCTCAAACTCTTCCGGAGATTCCCTCACACCCGTGAGTCAGGGGACACAGGTTTTGTATGGGGCAGGGACTGTAGCTTTGGTTATTCAGAACAGACAGGGCAACATCCTAACGATGCTGCAGCCATCAAATACCACACGAACTAGGATCTTGCATTCATTACATCCCTTTTTAAATCTGAGGGAGAAAAAAAAGATTATCAGTGTGAAAATGAACATTGCCATACAATGTCACAGGGAGGAGGGACTGCTTAGCATGCAGTTGCTGGTACCAGTGAGCTGCTGAACTGACATGACATTTCAATAACATGACAACACCTTTCTCCAGCTGCCCCTTGTTGTGTATTTTACCCATTCTGCTCATTTTTCAGTTGAACCTGGGCCTTGGGCAGAAAGTCTGCTCTTCTCTTTAATGTTGGCTTATCAATACTTTTACAGGTACAAAGAGCTGGAGTTAAAGCCCGGAAAGACCATGTCTCTTGGGCATCCTGGTAAAGTGACCAACACCCATGCAACACATCTTTCAAAAATTATTTAATTAAAGGCTGGATTCCATAGGCTCCCACCTTAATAAATGCACACAGCAGCTGCAAGTTAGCAGAGAAAAAAAAAGCCTTTGAGATGCTTTACTTTTCTGAGAACATTAAGAAAAAAAAGGGTAGTAGCTGCCATCTTAAGAGACTGCTCAGATGTTCTAATTATCCAATGGAAAACTACATGGAAAAGCAAAATATTTCTCTACTTGCCAAAGTGCAAGAAGGAAGCCAGATGAGATTGAAATCAGCAATTTTACCCTGACAGTGACAGCAAATCTTTCCTAATGGAACCACATGCAACATAAAAGTGATCTATTGCCAGGATGCAAGCGTCCTGGTTGATTTCAAATCAAACTAATTCCAATATCAAGGTATAATTGGTGGAGCCCTTGTTTATGTATGGCAAGAATTAGATCCAGAACAATTATTTATTAGAAACTGAGTACTTATGCTTGCCAAAGTTCTTTGAACTTTGCCTGCTTTATTCTTTCTAGTTTTTAATAGAGGCTGAATTCTCTGGTCATCACTTGTAAAGGTGGACTTAATCACTCCTGTGCTAGAAGAGTTAACACAAGGGTTTACTCAACTTCCATGGTACTGGTGGAGACAAGAGCAAGAGCTTTTTCAGGTAGGTTGCAAGCTAGATGAGTAAGGTTCAGGTCCATGATTTGGGGTCAGGGTGCCTGCCATGTCCATCTCCTTGCCCAAGGATCTGGCATGCAACCCCACTGCCTGTCCCCCTTCTCCAGGCCTCTTGTGCCCCTCCATCATCACTTCGGGACACCAAGCAGGCACCTGATGCATGGTCCCCCATGTGTCTTGTCCTTAGAGGGTCAATGGCCTCTTCATGACAGCAGGGAAACCACAAGGAGACATGCTGCAGGGGCAGACATCAGTTCAGACTCAAATGTTGCTGCTGTTCACACCACAAGAGCAGGCCAGCTAGCAAGATCTGAAGCTATCAAGGAAATAGGTAAATGCCAAAAAAATATTAGCACAGTAGTAACAAAAGGGTACATTAGGAAAAGAAGTTTTGAATTAGGCCACAGTTATGCGAACCAAATGAAGCAAGAACAGCTACAACTAGTTAACAGCCAAGCAAAACCTGCCCATTAAGAGATATTTGCATTTTGCAAGGGCCCAAAGAGACCTATTTTTCTATTTTATTTCTTGAAACATCTTTTTTGAGGGAAAGGGTAATTTAACTCAAATTTTCCTTAGATTTTTTTCTTTAGTGAGCACAGTCTGGTTTTTACTGGGAAAAGGATAATCTTTTCAGGAAAGCTATTAAAAAAGCAAGTCATGTATGTTCAATTAAAATTTTAAATAAGATATGAATTCATTTGCAGAATGTGAAGTGCTAATAACCTTGGCATATTTCAGTCAGATGCACTTTAAGAACAATGCTTTTCTCCGTGAAAAGCATTTTATATGAATAACTTAAATCAGCTCTATTAGCAGTTTTAGAAACAGGGATGTGGTTATGCAGACAATTCCAGCCAGAAAAGGGCAGACATTTGTAGGGGAAAATTAAGGCAATGTACATCATTTTCCAATAAATATTCCATGCAGAATATTCAATTCAGTGATATACAATACTGTCTTTTTCCAGAGATATTGCCTTCCCTCCCTGTGGATGCTGAAAGTGATTGCAGTATTACGTCTCGATTGTTAGCAAAACCTGTTCCTATTTCTGATTCAATCCACTTAGAATAGCAGGCTGAGCTTTTCTAATCTCATTTTAATTTTCCATGGGGGACTAAGTGTCCAAAATCCTCGTGAAGGGGCTGGAAGTTTCAGCTGTAGGGTGCAACAACCCGATTCAGAGTCAATGGAGAAAGACTGCCATTCAGACCAAGTCCCTAATGGCCTCAGTATACTCTGGAAAGTGCCCTGAATTACTGTCTTTCTTATAAAGCTGAATATCATTCTGCATATATCAGACCTCCAAATACAGTTAACACTTCACCTGTGGAAGAAAAACTATCACAAGAAACAGCCCTAAGAGAATATTCTCCCATTACAGCTGCCTGTTAATGGGCATCAGGACCATTTTTCCTCAGTTCACCGCTAGCAATGCTGGTTTGGAGTCCCCGGTGCCACGCCACCTTGCAAGGTGTTTACTTCTGCATAGCTAAAAACTGCTAAATCCCAATCCATGCATGCATGCTCTACCTGCACCACTTCATACCTTCTTCACCTTCCTGTCCCGCTCCGTATCTGGCAGGGTAACAGGAAATTTCCTATCTGGGCAGATTCACCACCCATCCAATCGCTTCCTCCTTCCAAAACAACCACAAACCCAAAACAAGCCAGTGATAGAGGCACTCAAGGTGATAGGTTCTCAAGTCCCATTGATAGGTTCTTGATAGGTTCTTGATAGGTTCTCAAGTCCCATTCATTCAAGCCTGGCTCCTGAATACCTCCTACTGGCTATTTAACTCAAGCTCTCCCACCAGTCTCAGAAGTGCCACGAGCAGCCTCAAAAGACTGGTTCAAATAGCCCACATGCTCCTTTGAAAAAAAATAAAAATCAACCCCTTAACCTGCAATTTCACTTTCCTGCCCTACCTTAACCGCCTTCCTCTCTGCATACCTTTCCTCTGCAACTTTGACATTTTCAACATTAATGGGATAAATACAGGAAATTCCTGCTGCATTTTAAAATGAAGAGGTTCTACAGCAACGCTTCACATCAGCAGATCAACCTACGAATAAACATTCTTCACAGCTCAGTGCTTGACCCCGTATACAACTTTTGGAGCATATGACAAGACACACAATAACCATAGAAGTCATTGAACAACCCAAATAATTCCAGTGGGTCAGTACTTGAACCACCCCACAGCCAGCACCCTGCTAACCAGCACTGTTCAGTACCTCTCACCTACAGCTTTATTCTTCAGACTTAAGGAGACAGATGCAAACAGCAGGCACTTACTCTCTAATAACCAATTTGACTGCCACTTTGTGATCATTAACCCGATGTTGCTGGGTCAAGATTACACACAAAGTGTTTCTTCCTTCCCCACACTGTCTCTCTTCAATCCTGATGTATGCCAGGCTTTGGAATCAGTCACTTCCCTCCATTCCCCAAGCATCTTTGCACACTCACTGCAGTACCTTACAAGACGTATTCCTGAGATCTAAAAATAAGCTTGGTAGATTATTTGACAGTCAAAAATTAAATTAAATTGGAAGTAGTAATTATTTTCTTGATTATTTAATACGAGCCAGACTTTTATCAAAATATTTTGACATGAGAAAATTTGTGAAAATAAATAGGCAATCAGCAAGTCATTGCCAACGGAAAAGAATTTCTTTTTTTTCAAGGAAACAAGTACATATTACCTGTCACTGCCATGTAAAAGTCTCGTTTTAAAAAATGATGTGTTAACAGCACTTTATCTAAAAGACAGCATAACAGACAGATCAACATCATCCAGAGACAGGTTCATGCAGTGCTACACTGAACATGGCAGAGGCACTGTATTGTACCCAAATCACCCAAAGATCAGGGAACTTTTATGTATTTAAGGGTTCCTGGGGGACAGAGACTGGAGTACAAGCCTCTGCTCAGCTTGATGAGAATCCTTATCACTAGCCTAGAAACACTGAAAAGAAAGTTCATGTTCATCCATTCTCCTCCTTTCTCAACCTAAAAAATCTGGACAACCTCAACAGGGGAGCAGGAGAGCACTTGCTTCTCAAAAGCATTTATATCAATCCTGAAGAGGGGGCTTGACAACATTGTGCCATCTACTTTAAACCACACGAGCCTAGGATTCTCAATGTCCCCCCCCGTCCTTGTAGATGAGGTGTAGGACATCTCCTGCCCAAGCCAGTATCTGTCATAGCTGGTCACGCTCATTTTGACTTGCCATTTGTACTCCAAGATAGTGAGTGCCAATGTTAGTGGATCATTTCTTGTGTCATATCCAGGTAAACTCAATCTTTCAAGATCTTATATGAAGAGTCTTGGGATCTGCAACACATCAACTGTTTAATGTTAGCTATGAATACACAGTGCCAGTTTGTTAAAGCACAAACAGCTGTTATCATTATTGGCTTCTCCTTTCTTAAAAAGAAGAATAACATATGAAATGGATTCTATCTGCTTTAGGGATAGCATTAACATCATTTTCCTATGCTTGCCTCTTTTTTGGAACTGGTTTGTGTAACATTTCCTAGAAATATGCTCCATCTGTACACCAGCTAGCTACACCAACTGCACCAGTAGGACATTGCAAACAAGGGCAATTCGGAGGCAGGGGGAGGAGAGACCCATCCACACGCATTTGTTAACACCAACACAGACAAAGATGGGCTGTGGTTGAGCCAGGTGATATGTTCCAAAACAGCAGGACAACTCCCATCAGACTTACACAAACTAGGTCTGGAAAGATTACATTCAGCACAGAAAACACACACCTCAATTTGGAAAGGCCTCATTTAGCATCTGGTGTGGTGTGTCAGATTCCATTTGAGATACTGGGCTCCGGAGACCAGTGGGAGAAAACAACACACTCCAGAGTACATGTGTAACATGAGGAGTTAATCCCACACAGGCATTCATCTTTTCAAAGTATATATTTCTGACAGTTTTGGAAAGCACGCTTACAATTTCCATGATGTTTGAAAACATACAGACACTTTCTCTCAGTGTCACAGCGTCTTGAACTTCTGAGGCCCTTTTCGTGACACCATAAACTTCTCCTTGGAAGCACAGTATGATGTCAGAGGATGTAACAGTACAAGAGGTGAAGAGGAAAGCTGTGGGAGCATTCAAATAACTTTTTCTGGCCTAAAAAAAAATAACAAAATAAAAACTGGAGTTTGATCCAAGAACATTTTGTTCATTTGCTATACAGGGGTGCCTTTTGTATGAGCACAGACTGTTTTTGCCGACTCTGGTCCTCTGTAGTCACCATGAAACGGAAAATATACAATGAAGCTAGTGATGTGTTATCATCTAAGATTTCTATGAATGCTATTTCTGTCTTATATTCACAGTGACTGCTGGTCAAACGTTCATCCACTACAACTTGATAAAAACAGGAGTTTTAAAGAATTATCACAGATATTTATAGGTTATTTTCTTTTGTCTCTTATCTCATGTGCACAGTCGGTACGATAATGCTCATTAGTGTTCAGGTTTAAGTGAATCTTCCAAAATAGCAGTTTTTAAAGCTGCTAGTTTCTCACACATTCATCAGGGTTAAAAACACCCGTACTTTTAGTAAATACATACCCTTTGATATCATCCAGGTAAGCTACACAAGTTTTATGCAAGCATAACAGAACTGCTGTATCTGTCACCTTCAGACTTGACTCGTGCCACAGTTCCGACAGAGATTTAATGAACAAGTCAGATTTGATGTAAACTTTCAGAAGTTTCACAGCTCTAATCAGCAAAATAAAAGTGTGCTATATAATTACTGGAGTGTTAAACCGATATTTATCTCTAATCCCCCAGATGAAAGAGACAGATTTCACAAGAACGGTTTTTCTATTTAATGCCATATGCAAAAAAAGACATTATAGCAACTGATTGAAGGCAAACATTGAGACGTTAATGAATGCTGGACTGTTTATACCTTCAGCCCTGCTCACCCCTGTGAAATGCTTCTCTCAAACAGCCACATTGGCTGTCACGAGGATCAGGCTCCAGGCTAGCAATGCTCACATATTCCTGTCCCCTCTCCTTCAGCACTCTGCTTTCCCCCACCATTTAATTATTCCACACTCTTCAGCATCTCTTCTCTCATTTAATCACAGCTTTTTCTGATGAAAATCATCCTTTTAGCAAGGAAAAGCTCACAAACAGCAGCATGTACCTATACCTGTGAAAAAGGCCAGCTACCCACTCAGACAGGGCACTGGCACTGAGATAGAAAATCACTCCCATCACTTGAAGTAGCTTCCATCAACACCTCTTTATACAGTTGTGTTTGGTTTCAGGCCTGTGTGGATGAGGTTGGAGCTGTGCATGTTCATACATATGCAGGACAGAGCTCATGACCCATCCCCTGAGGTTAAAAATATATTTTTAAATATGGGCAAAACATTGATCTCCACCCATGTGTCAAACAGATCAGCTGCCTCAAGACTCCAGAAAAATACCAGTCTGCAGTTAGCATATAGCACTTACCCAGATGACTACCACTTCAGAAAATTTATTAGCCTCTGAACACAAGATACCATTAGTAACAGTACTGAACAAGCTTAAACGGAGTTGATGCTATTAATTTCACCCAGTTTAATCTTGCAGTTTCAAAAAGTCACTAAAAGCAAAGCCCCAGAGGTGATGAATACATTTTGGACACTTCAAATTGTTTTTTTTTTTTTAAACACCAGGTAGAGCACAGCTGCTCAGCATATCACCTTTATCAGCCATCTTCCATTGTATCATTACATTAATATTCACACCTACACAGACACACAAATACTTGTGATTACAAAATTAAATATAAATGAAACAAAACAAACATCTTGGGAAGAATACGTGGACTTCAGCGGTAGAACATGCCTCCATATGCCAAAGGAAGAAGAGAAGAGAACAGATGGCTTTCTTGCTTTGTCTTCATACTGCTTTCCTATTTACACGACATACTTTGGGTTAATATTTTTATCCAAACTCTGTGATTAACAATAAAGAGAGACAGACGGAGGATTGTATTTCACTCTGTAATTAGGCAGACACAATGAGGTGAGTTCTCAGCATGGTACAGAGGAAAATAAAGCGTCCGTAGCTCCATTAGTGATATTTCCTATGCACAGGGGAATAACATTTATTCCAATACAGACTATACAGATGAGAATTTTTAAAACCCTCAGACCCACAGAAACATCCAGGGCTTACAAGTTTATTAATGAAACAAAATACCACAAGGCCTTCTTTCAGAATAAGACTTAACTCTTCCTTACCTTTAAGCACATGCTTATGTGCCTGATGACTTGGAGAATGAAGAAATGGCAATGTCCTATTTCAATGCTAGAAATAACAATGGACTTGCTATTCTTAAACAGTCTGGATAAAAAGCTGCCATAAACCTAGTTTTAATCTGACTTCAACATCCTTCATGAGTGTTTTGTGCAACTGAAGCATCACTGGATCAGTGCTGACTCCATCTGTGCCCACAGTGAGCCTGGGCACATGGAATGGGTTATGAGATTCAGTGACAGACTTGGACATAATCACATGTGGAAAACAAAAGGAACACAGCTCTGGGGAAGCCAGAAGACTCTGCAAACAAGGCACAATCCGAAGGCTGATCTGCTGAGATTCCCAGGCCATGCACAGAACAGTGGGTTTGCTTGTGACTGAGGTGCTGTCACATGAATGGGTCAAAAAGGACTGGTTTCTGGCAAAACACTTAAGACTAAGTTAAATATGCAGAAAAAGAGCCCATTTTACCACGGTAATGAAGATATTTGGGGTTTAAGACCTGAAGGCAAAAGCACTTGCTTGCATGACCTAGTTCAAAAGACTTGGTACACATGAAAGCTGTACAAAAGTGACCACTCTGGTCACTCATACTCAGTTTGAAATCTGATGTGGAGCTAGGACCAAGAAAAACAACTGTGAAAGGGTCTCCAGTACTCTAGTCCCATCAGAGTCTCCACACTGATGTGGAGGCAGTGTCTTGGTAAGCTAGGCATGTATCTCACCTGTTTTCCACTATGGTTTTGCCCTTGAAAAGCTTGTGCTTTACAAATAACAGCAGAACGATGGCTAACTTCTTATTACCAATACTAAAACCACAAAGCAGGTGCCAAAAATAACATTAGGTCTGTTGTGCTCAATGCAAGTAGCAGGAGCAGGCAGCCAAAGTCTGAACAGCCAAAGTCTGAAGAGCCATAGCAGAGGGTGACAGCCAGCAGCCTGGACAGGGTGGATTCAGGGCGTGCGGGACAAGATCTGATGATTCAGCTCTTCCAAAAAACTCACCCTGCTCTATTTACAGCAAAGCACAACAGCCTCTCATGTCCCTTCCTCTGCCCTATTAGAAGCCTAGGAATTGCCATGGTGACTGACTAGTGGCCCAACAAATTTAATACCCTGCTGTCAACAGTAGCTGGTACTTGGTGCTACAAAGGAAAAATTCAACAGCTCTGCAGCAGGCAGTTGCAAAACAGCCAGTCAAGAGGGAAAGTTTCCTCCTAATCCCCTTGCCATTTGATATTGGCTTATGGCTTCAGTAGCAGGAGACTCAGACCCTGCATGAGGAAGTATCTGAACACAAACACAGCATTAAATGTGGGCTTACAGGCACACGCTCAAATCCAACAGACTCCAATGAACTGCGTGTTTCCCTGCACAGAGCCACGCTCTCCAACTGCAGCATAGGGGCTTGAGTTATAGGGGCTTGTTCTTTCCCTGCAAGAAACATGGCTCTTCTGTGAACAACACCAGTTCCTCACATCAAAAAGATCTGACCCATAATGGCAACACAAGAAGATATTTAAGATATCAAGAAGATATTTAAGACCGTGGAGTAGCCTGGGGGTAACATTTCATGCACTAATCACTGGCTTTAGCCAGACTTCAAGGGCTCAGTCAGTACCCTCCACTGAGCCAATTTTTTTCCAAAGGATTTGATACCCATCACCAGTAGAACTCTAGTCTCTCTTGGAAATCTGGAATTGCTTCTATACACCCACACCAGAGTGACAGACAGCACTGGCCCACACAGATATAAGAGGCACCCAACAGTCTTTTACAAAACTATTCTGGACCAAGACTTTTCCAGTCGTGATGAAGAACTCTCTCAGTCAAATAAAGCAGCATATGGAAAAATCCCAGCACTGCATGTTCTCACAATTTCTGGAACACTGTAAATATTTGAGTCAGTAGATCTTAATCCATAAACACAGCTGGACTCAAGAAACAATGATGGTAACTTATTATAATTTAAACAATTGTGTAACAAAACAAACCAATGATAATCACTTTGGTTTTCTAAGGACAATAGGCACAACCTTTTCACAAAGTTAACATGATGGTACATGTAATTACATAAAAAATAAACTTACATATGCTAAGATAAATTATTATCATCTTTTAAAGAGCACTGTAGCAGAATGACAGTGGAGGAGAAAAAGCTGTATGGTGCAAGGCCAGCATTTCATATAATGTACAGAGCTGGAATGGTAACTGCCAGCCAAAGGACATCCCTTTTCCCTTCTATCCTCTTCCAGAACATATTAGCTTAATTGCTTTATGACCAGGAACATCATTCCCCTAAGTTCACCCTCAATGCAAGCCCTTGTGCACACAGCTTACATACAAAGAACTAGTGGCTGATCTCTGCTATGATTAAGGAGCAGAACATTTATCCAAACTGCTTAAGAACAGACCTGGGCAGTCAATTCACATTTTAAATAAGTTAAAGGGGTTTTAAGTTCTTTCCTGAAAGTTCAAATAAGTTCACTTCCTTCTTATTTCCACTGCTTCTTTGCATTTTCACAAGTGTTTGCATTCAGCAATATAACCTAGAAACAGAAGTAAACACAATATGATTCAAATCCATTTCAGAATTGTCATAAGCAGGGTGCTAGTCTGAAGGTTTTACCAGAGATGTAAAGTGGATTCAGCTAACACCAAAACACATAGCCAAGACAAACTCTGCAAAACAAGACAGGATTCAAATACACACCTCTTTTTAAAAAAAAGCAAAATGCTGATTATGGCAATAAACCCTTTATTACTTTGCTAACATGAAAGAACTCCAGCTTTCATATTTTACGTCCAGTTTTCAAGAGATAAGATTCCTACTCAAACTTCTAGAATCCAGAGTTCAAATGAAAACTGCAGATAAGGGAGGCTAGAGCTCTTTAGTCAAGCGCTACACAAGTTTGATGTTTCAGAACTACAATATCCATGCTAGCAGAATTTGGCCCCCTTGCGTGTACCCCTTCAAAACTATGGTGGATAAGCCTGCAAACAACCTACAAAGATGCCATAAGCCCCAACTTCCAGCTCTCGGTGAAGGCACCAGTGCTACATCCAATGACAAAGCTGCCATCTGAATCAATTCCTTACACCAGGAAAATTCCTAGTTCTAAAATTGCTAGTTCAAAAAGGAGCCTATGAGCAAAACAGCATTTTTTCCAGCATCTTCTCTTGCACTGAGACACAGATGAGCCACATTAACTGCAACTTGCAAAAAAAAAAAAATCAAATATGGAAAATGTCAACCCCACAATACAAAAGTCTGGCAAAGTTATAATCAACTAAAATCAGGATCTTATAATAGGAACTGACAGGGAAACTCTAGCTACTTGTGCTGCTTATAAACGCTAACATTATCTGGCAAAGGGATGAAGCCATAAAGCTGAGCTCCAGCTCTGGATGAGAACTTCTCCAAGTTTTCTGGAAATTGTGATAGAGGAGTTCAGGTGGAAATGTGCGTAAGTCTTTCAGAAATAAATAATTAGAAGGTCGAAAAATGATTAAAGGTTCAAAGGAACTCTTTCCATTCAGATTAAAACTCTTCTTTTGATAAAGAAAACCACAATGCAGGATGGTCATTTCAGTGCCTGACATGTGACCCCTAAGTCAGAGGTGCACTTCACACTAGAAATACTGCTTCTGCTCCATTTGAATATATAAGGGGATTCCTTAAAAAAAGGGAATAATAAATCTAGAACAATGACCACATTAATCCAGACCCTGTTTGGCTGGGTCTGTCAAACAACCATTAACAGCCATTTATGCGAGTTCCTAAATGAGAGATCATTCATTGACTTGCAAGTGATGTCACTCTCCAAACGATGGAGTATTTCTTTCCTTTGGTGGCTTTGCCATCCTATTTCTGCAAGGCTGCCAGGCAGGTAAACAGAATTCCACTTAATCCGTCTGCAGCTTAAAAAAATCCACCCAAATACACAACCTACAGCTTGTCCATTGAAGCCAGCATTTTCAGATGAGTGCTTAACATTGGCCACCTAATTCCAAATTTAGGAACATAAATAAGTACCCTGTTGTTTTTGGGTTTTTTTGTTTTCTTTTTTTTTTTTAAAAGCCTTTAACTATTTTATATTCCAGTTTTTTCCTATTCCATGCTGTTCTTCAGTAAGGACCTCAAGGGGAGGGCAGAGAAGGGGGACATTGTGTTATGTAGATTCATTGTCTCCCAAACTTCAGTCTACTTGCATAGCAAGAGGACTGGGCAGAGAACAATTCTGCTCCACTAAACCCTCCAGCATTTTGAAGTTTCACATCACTGGTGCAGTACAAGGAGAACAGTTTTGCAAGAGATTTGGGGGAGGTGAGAGAGTGACTGACATGTTTGAGAACAGAGACTTCAGTCTGGTTTAGTCACAAAAGCAATTGTACCTTATCCATCTTCCAAGACAACAAATCTGTCACAGAGCTGCCCCGAACCTGAGGGAACTTCCTGATGAGTATCTCAGGAAACCTTGTTACTCCAACTAGCTTAATGCTTTCTACAAATGGGAGACTTCAAACAGTAAACAAACTTCTAACCAAACCCTTCTTGGCCATCTCTATTTATAGTATAAGTAGTTTTCCTAGTAGATAAATATGTAAATGCAAGCTGGGACCTGACAACATGACAGCACGGCTCCAGCACTACCACCATTAACAAGGAGTCAGACACAGGAACATTTTCTCATAATTTTCTTCACAACAGATCCACGGCCAGGGCTCAAGGGAAAAGAAAGGAAGTTGCTTGAACTTTGAGAGTGGGAATGTCAGAAGTACTCACCCTACTCCCACTGGGGTCAGTAGCAGAAGAGTGGGCCAAAATTTTCAAAACATTTTTGCCTTATATGTATTAATTTTAGGAGTCAAAAGACTGAGGGGTGATCATATGATGTCTTCTCACCAGGCAACAGTGCCTAGTCTCTGGTAGAAATCCCTTCTTTATTGCCCATCCAGGATGGTGATGAGCTGCAGGCCACTCTTCTGCTTCTGACCATCTTGGCACAGGTCTGCATTCATGCTGCCTAAGATACCAGAGAGTGCTACACACCAGAGAGAGCCACGCAAACCTTAGACCCCTTTGTCAGTGGAGGGACAAAAACCTCTTCCAAGAGGATCTTCTGTAGTGTCAAGATAGGCATACCCACCTGTATGTCACAGAATCACAGAATCCTAGGGGTTGGAAGGGACCTCGAAAGATCATCTAGTCCAACCCCCCAAGTGAGAAGAGTAGCTGTGATGTCCCTTATATTAGGACACCAAGGCATCTCTCACACAGCATCAGTGAAGTGCTGAAAGTTAAATGGAGTTAAAGCAGATATTAAAAGTCTTTCTCCCTCTGCCACACAATAAGAAACATTTTTCTGAAACTATACCATCAGCAGGACCTTGCAAGCACTGGCCCAGTTTTATGTGGACAGGCATATAGCAATGGGAATGTTGCTACTATCTTCAGTAGGATCATATTTAGGCCAAGATTAAAATTCAAACAAGAGTTAATTGGGCTACATTAGGTTCAAAGTCTGAGCCAAAGTACTCAAACCAGTCCTCCCTCACTTTGTGGTTTAAATGTTTAAGTTGCCTAAACCCATAGACATTGCAAATTGCAAACAGTTCCAGTTGAACTCAACTTTTGGATTCCTCCTTTTCAGTTCTTGTATTTCTCCTCCTTATTTAGTCTTCCATCACTACTATTTTTGTAAATTATTCGCATCAGAAATAGTCACAAAAAAGTACATAAATAGCTGCTTAGGTTACAGGACAGAATCTCTCAATATTTTCAATCTGCTAAATGACTGATTGTTGGGTCTCAATTTGTTGTTTCAACCCAGCAACCAAGCTGGGTCCACCCACCCAGCACCCAAACCAAATCAAGTTGGGGAGGGGAGCAGGGGGTGGCAGTATTGGATTTTTACTGGAAGTAACGTAAGGCAAAACAAACAAGTCTTCTCATGAAACACAGTAAAAAGAGACAAACAACTAAAGACAACACATTAGATTTTCAAGGAATTCAGGTAAGATGCCGTTAAAAAAGAGTGAGCACCAAACAATTCAGATAAATTTGAACATCTCAGACTGGGAATCTGAAGAGAAGCCAGTTTCTGCTAATTCAGTCCACTCTCAGCACATGTGCAGTATTTGTTGTTGTTTTGTTTTTTTCTGAAAGATTTGCACAGCAATGAGTGTGTAACAATTCCTCCTTATTTCTATTCAAGGAAGGGAAATGAGCACAGTGATCTATGCCTTTGTACCCCCCAAATCCTGCTTTGGCAGTCCATCTCTGCTCAGCTGAGCCTTAATCTCACACATACCTTGTTTGCAGCCAGTTTTAACAAGCCTGAAGTTGACCATGCATTAGGACTTCATTTATAATTTATGTTCCAAATTCACACACAGAGCATTTTGACCTCGATTTCCATAGAAGATTTAGGAAGGCTGGTTCCCAACTTGATGGTCCAACATGAAAAGTGTGCAACTCAAATCCCAAACAGGAGCTGCTTCATATCAGCCACAAACCCTTTCCCACCTACTTTGAGGATTATTTGTTGGATAGGACTCCTAGGCTAAAATCAGAGGTGCCAGGTCCCCTGGAGGCAGAGGGGATCTTAATGAAGTGGAAGCCTCCAGTACCCAACAGGATTGTGTTCTGACTTTGAAGAGCTCCCTCCCCTTAATGCTTATTCCAAAATGGTTTGCAGATTTGTACAGAAGTGCAGTGCAGATGAAAACTAAGCACTACCAAAGAAAAAAAGTGAAAATTTTAAGTTAAATTTTGAAAAGTCAATGTGACAAAATATGGAAAAGTTGTTCCAGATGGCAGGAACATACTTGAGGAATTTCATTTAATCACATTTGTGCAAGAAGTTTTGGTTCTGATGCCATTTATCAATTATGTACTTAAATTATCAGTCCTTCCTACTGAAGTAAAGCTCCCAGGAGCAGGAAAGGGTCTCCGGTGCTTTTACTTTAAGTGCAAGTACAGTATGAATGGAGCTGACAGTCTTTTTGTTATTCTCTTGAGGAAAAGCAACAGTTCATCGAGACGCTCTGCAAGAATGGGTCCATTTTGAAAGCAGCTTGCCTTGAAAATAAGTGTGATAGGCTAAGAGAGAGAGGAACCCTGGAAAAATACAAAGATTCCAGCTCCTATAATCTGAGTCACACTAGGCAAGCCCCCAGTGCTCTGGCCTCAAGGTAGCTCACCACACAGATGCTCCAGACACGTAGCACTAAGACAGTCCAAGCCACTGAGCTCTCCTCAAATAGATGGGCAGGGTGTACAGGGCCCCTTCAAAGCCTCTTTGAAAAGTCAAACAACACCAAGGTTCTAGTTGGAAAGGAAATTTCATGTTCCACCCAGTTTTTCCCCATAGTGCAGTCATTTAACCCACCTTCCAGAAAAACCTAATGGTTCTGCGATGACCCTTTCATTATAAGCTGCATCCCCATAATGAGACAGGTAATGTTCCAAAGATCCCATTTGCCTTAATTTCATTCATAAAAACCAGGGAAGGCAACAAAGGTAAGGCCACATAGCCCATGAGCAGGTCAGTATCGCAATTCTAACACTGCTTTTCCTACATTTCAAATAAGTTTTCTACCTCTGAGGCCACAGCTCCCCACAAATAGAACACAAAGTCAGTTATTTACAGAGGAGTTTTCATTATGAGTTGAAATTCAGTTTACACGTAAAGTGCACATCAAAGTTTTTAAAGATGGAGAATTCCAGTCACCTCCAAAACACTGCAAACACAAACTGTCTTTTTGCACGATTTCTCCCTGCAGCTGTACTCTGAAGGGAGATATACATATACATACAGGTATGTATATTAGTTATTACTAGAATAACTGTAAAATAAGGTCTTTTGTTTGGCGACTGTCTATTTCTAAGAAGTGAAGCGTGATGAGATTTAGCTTGCCAGCTGCACGTTTCACTTTTCCATATCCCCCAAACAGAGATTTAAAATAGCCTGTTTATCAGATGTGTATCTAACTTGTATTCCACTGTGAGGTCTAAAAAGGAATTTCCATTCTTACAAATGTCCCCCTGGTGGGACATTACCGTCTGTTCCGATCATTGTAAAGGGTCCCTCTTTCCTTCTAGTCCAAAACCTACTGAAGCATTTCTTTAATGACTACAAAACAAAAGGCTAGAGGCTTTCTTGCCTTAATTTATATACAAATACATTACCAATTAAAAGGTAACTGTGAAAGAACAGAGCTGATAATGGAATGCCTTCTGCAACCCGAACTGAAGCATTGCTACCATGACATTATAATAATTAGTTAATCTACCCTCTAATTTGTCTCAATTTGCATTGGCAGACTAGAAGCTGCTGTCTACATGATTTCTCATTGAAAACTGTGGTAGAAGAAGAAAAAAAAATCCAGAACAGATGCACCCATTCTAAGCATCATCTTTTCCCTCTTCTCTCCACCACCACTGTAAATCTGGAATACATCTCCATTAAGACAAATGGAGTTATACTCTAGATCCACTCTGAAAGCAGAACTTGGCTCAGTACCATTGAAATACACCAAACTTCTGCATTCAAAAATGCCTTATTACTGCAGCCAGCCTGCTGCCTGTGCTCTTATCCCACTGATGGGTTTAGCTCAGTGAAGTCTGCAGAAAACAACTTCTCTGCTGCATGGAGACCTTTCTCCCTTCTATGCAACACCACCCCCACCTGCAAAGGCTTTGCAGCAAGTTCATAAATGCTCTGATTATTCCTCTTACTATTCAAAATAACAAAGGTAGCTCCTCCCTCTCACCTAAGCTGCTCAGACGGATGGAACATCTGTGCATCAGAAAGACAGGGGGTAAAGAGGAGCTCAAGGCAGAAGTCTGTACTTCAGTAATGCCCTCGTATGACTTCGATGCAAATTTCTTTCCACCAGGAATCAACCATTTTGCTACCACACCTGTGCAGCCAGATGTCCTATAACATGACTAAATTGTAGTAGTAGTAATTCATGCCATCAGAAAGACATCTTCGAATTCATATGCTTAAAGGCAGGGTGGGAGAAATTGATAAAGTAAAGGTTTTATTTTCCAATTAGCTCAAGAGCCTGACCAAGTTTACCTTCCCTTTTCAGGACTTATTTACCTACATGCGCAAGATTTGTGATACCCCCTATTTCCCAAATTAAGCTCCATTGTGATTGCTTCCACAGGATGAAACCCACCATTATCTAAAAAAACCCCCTGTACAATTCACAGCAACCATTTATCAAAACTATAGCCTTCAGCACTTCTTTCTAAACAGACACAAGGAAATGAGATGACCTTTAAATTGCTGCTTGACACGTACTAAATCTACAGAAATTAGGGAGATTCTCTCTGGAAAGAGCTGTATAATTTTAGTACTCACAGCGTATTTTTAGTATATGCTAAGAATATTTTGTATACTAAAAGAATACTGTATGCAGTAAAAGTTCAGGGATTTTGTCAAACCCTCAAAGTCCAGGGTTTAGGTTAAAGGGCAGCAGAAGCAGTGGGTGGATGGCTTGAAGCAAGCAGGAGATAGCCACCACAAACTACTCAAAGCTTGCTTCAGCAGGGTAACACCCTTTTATTACCTCCATCCTCTTTTCCTTTAAAAGCAGTGCTTGGGGATTCATTAACAAATTCCTTCTCCCACCTGCCCCCTTCTGCTCCTAAGACAGAGTAAGGGGCAAGCACCAAGCCTGCCCTGCAGCTGCACTGGTGGACTGGAGCACGCGGCTGAATCCCAGCACTGAACCAGGATGAGCCTCAGTCACCCAGTGCTCTGCATCCAAACAGAAGGTGTGTGGCAGGAGGAGAACAAGTGTCACAGGAACTGGTGATGCTGAGAACAGCATACGGAAAACAGGCAGTCCTAGAGAGGACCCCAAGAGACCTTTTGCATCTATGGGGTGCATAAGTTGAAGCATACACACACAGCCATGCAGCAGAGGATTTCCTGAAGGCCTCTGCTTAGTGTAAGCAGTTTGCCTCAAAAGGGAGCTGTTTCATTGCGAGGGCAAGGTTTGCAGCTAGTTGTTCTACTCTGAATGCAAAGAGCATTCTTTTTTCTTCTGTTTCACTGATGAAGCATGATGAGCAGCAAGGGTCACAGGGCAAACACAGCCCAGCTCCATGTGGTTTCACACGGCTATACCCATTTGCACCATCACTAAATCTGGTCCCAGCACCACATAAGCTGTGAGAGGTGTAAAGGGGCATTCTTGTAATACAGTCTGAGATGGGACAGTGTAAAAACATCATGGACTTCCACACAGAACACAGATGAAAACTGGATCCAGTAGATCAGATGGCTGCAAGTTTTTGCTTCCTGTCAAAGAAGCACCAGCTCAGACCAAACTGGGCAGGCTTAGCATCACATCTAGATCAAAGTAGTGCGAGCCTGAAGGAAGAGCAGACAAGGACAAAGTAGAACACAAGGAGAATTTGAAAGAGGTTACATCTCCTGGACCATGGCTACCAGTTCTGGAGAACTAAAGGGCACAATTAACAACTTTCCAGCTGATAAGAAACCCAGCACCGTGAAGCCTGAGGCAAAGTCAGAAGAAGGGTCACAGGCCAGTCATGCCATATACAATTTGTAATGATTAGAAATTCAGAACCGCCCACACATTTCTCCCTATTTCTCACTCACACACGTGTGTATTCCCTGCAAAACTCGCACAAGCAAAGCTTTCCCAGCTCAGAGAGGCAGGCTGCACTGTCATTTGTTTTTGACCAAATCAAGGAATCATTCTACTCAGTTTCCTATGATCAAAAGTGCTGACCAGAGACACACATATTCAGTAATTCCACATTTAGCCTGTGGCAGCTACAAGTTCAGTGTCTTAATATTTTCCCCCTTTCTCAGGGCAATTCCTACTAGGAAATACCAGCAGCTCCCCCAAAGCCCTGCACTAGTTTTCACAGATCCTCCTGTGGAGCATCTCTCCCCTCTGCAGTACACTCAGAAATTTCATTTCATAGCAGGATACATAAGAGTGGGTCATGGCAACAGGCAAAGTGCATGGGCAAAAACACCAGGAAAAATGAAGACCAAAAAGAACAGCTTAAATTACACATGACCTTATCTTCCAGCCCCACAGTTTGTGAAGACACTTTCATTGGAAGTAAAGACTTCAAACATAATGACAAAAGTTTCACATCTCTGTTTTTGCCCTGCGTAAGAGACTCCATAATGAGCATGATGACAAAAAATCCCCTCCCAAAGACCTAGCTCCATACCTCCATTTCAGAACAGATCCAGCTTTCATAGCAAGCACCGCCTGTCCAGGAGACATCAATGATGCACACAGTGATGAAGTTGAGGCAGAAAATGTTTTTATTGTTAATTCAAGATGCTCTCGGAGCTCTGTGGTGACCCAGCTGGTCATTCCTGCTCTTGTTTGTCCGAGCAGCATAACAGTCCACAGATCATGGTGGTTATGAGTAAGCAAGCAAGCATGTGTGCATTTCTGTTGACAGCATCTTCTCAGAAATGATCACAGAACTTGACTGGTACGCATGAGGTCTTCAGACTTTTTTCAAATATGTTATTATATATATTTATAAATCTCATTTCAGATGAAAGCTTTAAATGAGATTTATTTTCCCCCACCTTTTGATAACTTCCTGCAAAGACGTACAGAAGCTGCTGCTTAGCTTGGGTGCACTTATTGCACGTATTTAACGATTGCAAATAGAGTTCCCTAGCCAAATATTTCCACCCATGGGGTGATGTGTTTACATACTCTGTGGTACATGATCAGTAGTTACTTGGGATATACTGTGCCTCTAATGTTTGAAACCCAGCATGCCACATGTGGGCAATCAGGTAGCCTCAACTGTTTGACCTCACTGAGAAACTGCTCCAGATGTGAAAGAGCGTTATCTTCCCTTTTTAGAGATGACTTCTCCCAGGATTCCCTTTTCCCTTACCTAGAAGTCTGAAAACTAAAGTTAGCAGAGGCATAGTTGGAAAATAGAAAAAATTGTACATCATATGCAATATGAAATACATTCAAATAAACCAGAGAAGAGGTACCAAAATAACTACAAAGTTTGCAGTTCTCTGGAAAGGGCCTATTTTTCAGAGCATGGGGATGAACCAACATATTGCTAACACAGAGATGCACAGAGATGCCCAAAGATGGAAGTGTGTAAATTTAGATTGTTTTTGCCATTGCAGCCCCTGTATTTTCTAAGCCTTTGGCGAGACACAGCAGGAGACATTCAGCTTGTACATTAGGGCTTACAGGAGATCCAACACACGAGGCAGAAAGTATTTCAGGAAAACCACTCCTGTGCTGTGAAGTCACTTGCTTCCACAGCAATGTGGTGCTCTTCCTTTCCATCCATAGCACTTAAACGTGTAGTCCACTGTCATTACACCCAAAGAGCTTCCTCATGCAAGGGGTGACTGTCTTCCTATGTGGGAAACTACAAAGAGACTCAGATCTCAAGTAAATCACTTATCCAGAACAGTATTTGGCCACACTTTGGTTCGGAGAAAACTGACGCTGACCCCAAATGACTTGCTCAACCCTACAGAGTTCATCTCTGTCATTCCTCCCTGTCCTGTTTTCCTGCCCGAATACAATTTTGAGCAGGCCACAGTTTTCCAGTGTCAGCCATGCTGGTCTGTCAACATCAGCAGCAAAGGGCAAGCCATGTTCAGAATAGGACACACTATAGGGGCAAAGGCTGTTGGGGTTTACAGGGCTCCTTGTCTTTAATCGCCTCAGAAGCAGCTTTTACAGTTGATTCAAAAGACATCTTTCACCTTATCAAATCCCAGAGACTTCAAGTGCCAGAGGGTCTTTATTACCTAAATGTCTGAAAGGCCAAGGTTGTAATTTCTGACTGCATTCTGATTCAGCTCTCAGGACATTGTAGTTCTTAAATAACACCTTATTGGAGACTTGTGCACATATCCTACACTTTAAAAGTCATTGTTTACCTAAAACCTGGAGTATTTTGTCCACCACTCGCTTTAATTGCTTAGAAAGGTGGGTGTTACCAGCCAAGAGAACTGGCAATAGGCACAAGAAAGGATTTTGAGAAAAAAACTTGGTTCTTCAGGAGCCTGGACCACCCCTTGCAATTGTTGCTAAACATTCAAGGATCCTTAGAAGGCAGCTCAGTCATTGCCATGCTAAGGGAGAGCACCACTACACACTGGTTAGAGCTAATTAAGAAGAGAGGAGTTACTGCTGTTTCTATACAGGACATGAGTGGAAGCAATAGATCAAACCCAGAGCTTGAACTCCTGTAGTAAACACAAAGCATACCAGGAGGAGCTGCTGGCAAGCCCAGCATCTGAGAAACCTGGGAATGTGCTTGTGACCCCATCTGTAGGCATCCTAACAGCTTCTCTGAAATGTCACAAGCAGGGGGATGTCCTAGATAACGGATGGGAGCCCAGCTGCCCCCAGATGAGGGAGTTTCCTTTGTGCATGAGTCCCTACGTTATTCCAGCAGCATCTGGCAGTGACGCTCTTGTTAAGGCTGCTATTTATAAAGCCTGATTGTTCGTTCAGGGACAGCTCTTGGCACACAAGGCCTCAGGAGAGCTGGAGTGATCTGGTTAACAAAACATCCAGCAAGCTGGGAAATCAAGTCTGCTTTTGATTTATAATGCAGCAAACTAAAATTATGATTTGCCAGGCTCATTTTGGCACTCTCATAATTCAACTACAGTTCTGATTATTGAAAAAAAAATAATTAAAAACCCACCAAGTTTAATTACCATAATTATGAAAATACTCAAAGTGAAAAGGAATTGAAAATAATGAGGCAAACTCGCACTGCTTGAACTCCACCAATTAACAAGATGTCTCACAAACCTAACAAGTCTCAGCAAAGAAAAACTTCTCCACTGGCACCATTGCAGCAGAAGGGACAAATCCACCTCATGTCAAGGTTTTATTGCAAACCTATTGCACCCTCTTGTGCCGAGGTGTCAGAATTACTGTGGCTTGGCTGGCTTGAAACTGATTGCTCTGCAGCACTTGACCTTCAAATCCGCTGTCCTGCAGCAGGACATGGCAAAGCATACAGCAGAGCAGAAGCTATACATTGAGGGCCCCTACAAGTGTCCAAGCAATGAACTAATTTTCTGTGCAAGACTGAATATTGCTGAGTTCCAAGCTTTAGTGGATCCCCTGGATCTCTATTTTGCATCTGTGACCTCAGATTTTTGTTGAGCTCAAATGGTATCGAGAACTTTGTAGAACCACTTGGGTAGATACAGCATCCCACAAAGCTGCCTGGCCAGACAGAGGTGGACTGCACCTTTTCTGTGTTTCCTAGGAGGGAAAAAGTGATAAACAGCTACAAACACAAAGAGGATCCTGTAAAACATGAATATTTCTTCTACTGAATTGGTTCAGGCCTCGGGTGGGGGTACCACATCCAGTGTTTGGTGCTGCATTTTAAGCAAAGGACGGAACTGGCACAAGTTCAGAGAAAATGAGTAAGAATAAGATATCTAGAAAACACTGAGAGACAAGGCTGAGCCATCAGGGAGTGTCCTGGCTAGGAAAGATCAGCGAGTTGCTCAGTCTTCAACTAGGCAAGAGGGAACAAAAGCCATTCTTTCTCTCTGCTCCTGGTTGATAGGACAAGGAATAACAACGCTAATTTGAACCATGGGAGATTAAGGTGAAATATTAGGAAGACAAAAATCTCCTCCATCAGTCTGTTAAAGTACTCCCTGACTGCAAATTAAAAGCAGCTTAGGCAGGTATGTCAGGCATAACCCAGGCAGAACAGATCCTGCCTTGAAGCAGCAGGAGGAATTACACGATTTCTCGAGGTCCCTTCCAGGCTTGCTGCCATTGTGCTCTGGAATTGTTCCTCTCTGATTAACACAGAGGCTTGTTTTCAGAATATCACGCACAAGCTTGTCCAACAGCTAAATACAAAAGTTCTCCTCTGGCAATCACAGACACAATCCCCAGCACTGTCTATCTCCTGCTGGTAACACCAGCAGTGACGCTCATTTGCAGCTCCTGATCACTGTGAAAACAAAACGTTCCCAAACTTTTCACTGTCTTAACTGAGAATTTTAGCCTGGGTCAAAGCTGGTTCTACTACAGCATAAGAAAATATTTCAGGTATAGAAAGTGCACAGACAACACCACGAGTGCCCAAATCAATAGGCTCAACAGAAAGCAGGATCCTCAGCTGCTGCTGTCAGCACAGTGCCACAGCTTCCCGTAAGGCAGCTTTGGCCCATTCCTTCCTGAGGATGAAATCTAAAGAAAAATATACTAAATAACAAAGGTAAAAAAAGGGACAAGATCCCCATCAATGCCTTGTTTTAACAGGGATAACCTTTCCTACATCTTTTCCCCACAAACGCATGCTGCTGCGGTAGAAGGGAGGGGGGAATCTGTTTGGATTCACTAAGTGCTGATAGGGAAGTTTCCAAAGCCTGGCTCAGGGGTGGGTAGGACGGGCCTGCAACAATTGAAACCAAATTGCATTCTAATCCATGAATCAAAGCGCTTGCAATTACCATTTCAAGGCAGGTGAAACAATAACAAATAATGAACAAAGAGATGTTTCAAGCCTTTGCTGATGCGCTCTGTGCTTGCTGCAGAAACTGCTAACTGGACACATTTCCCCCGAGCCAAGGTGATTGCCTGCGATAGCCCCCGTTAATCAAGTCTGAGAAAAATGAGAGTGTAATCTCCTGTACTGTAAAGTACTAGTTCAAACCTCCCCCAGCACGCACCCAATGTAGCTTTTATAGTCTTTGCTTAGATTTAAAGCGGGAGAACAGGAGGCACATACGAATTGGGCCAAATTGTGTGTTGGCTTAAAAGCAGCACAAGCCCCTCAGTATGAGTTAAACCCACACAGGCATGTAGCAAATCACAGAATCTAATCATGCACATCTCGCTTTACATGGTTCTATAGTACACGAGATGAAGCTCTCTGCATTGAAAACTTGACAGTTTTGACAAGATTTACATAAAAATTCATATTACAGACCTTGATTGTTGAAGTGTTTTTTTGTATTAGTATTATTAGCCAAGTTCCTAAAACACAGGTTTCTCCCCCATAAGGCAGATATCTGCATACTGATGACAGGTTCTTTTAAAAATTTCTTAGCAACTCCTTAGAAGTGGTTGCAAACCACAGATTGAAAACCAATGGTTTCAGTAATTTCCTGGTATGCTTTTCTTTGTCTCTCCATCCATCTAACCTCTGGGCCATAGGCCATCTCTTGCAAACCAGCCATCTTTAGCACTCCAGATGTCTCTGAGCAGCTCAAGAGATCCATAGGTCAGAAGGAAGAAGTGTTACCCACAACCAGCACCATAGAGGCCTTCCAATATTAGGAGCAAAACCTCAAACTAGGCTCTGAAGTCAACAAAAAGGCAACACCGAGGAGAGGCTGAAGGACCCAGCTCCTCAGTCTCAGACTCATAGAAAGGAACTGCAGCACCATGAGTCTAAAACCAACCTGGGATGAAGGCTCTGAGATGCAAGCAGATCTCTCAGGGGCCTTCAGCTGCCAAAACTTAGCCCTATTTTTACTTTCAGGTGCATTGCAAGGGCAAAGGTTGCTGCTTGCACCATTGAGCTGCTGCTGTTGCCTAACGCCATACAGCAACTCATTTTGAACAGCAAAGCCCATTTTGCAGTAATGACAATTTGTCCAACTCTGGTTTGTTATTGGACTGAATCGAAACAGCCTTAAATAACAGTGGGTTTTTTGGCAGGACAGGTACAGAACCCCAGTGAGTGTTATTCATCCCCTGGTCCTCCCAGCTCAGCCTGCTATTAACACATATGCTAAATCCCCTGTCAACAGTACTGGAAGCCATGTAGGTAAACGAAAAACAAAGCTGGCCCTTTCAGATGAGCTGATGGAATAGGAGTGCTTGCCTGCAGGAGAAGAGAAAAGGGAGGGGAACTAGCTAAGCCTCAAGCTCCAGGGAATCCATGGCTGGATGATTTCTGGGCACCCATCCTGCTCTTGTTCTCCTGGAGCCATAGGGCATTAAGTTCACATCAACGTAGAGCTCACACTGCTTTGGATCTGGTGACAGTGACGCCCCATGTAGCAAAGAGAGCTCCTCTGCTGACAAGCAGCTGGGGCAGGACCCAGCAATGGCCCTCGCTGCAGCCCCCACAGCAGCTGTTTGCCTTGGCCAGAGCTGCAGGCAGCAGCTGAGCTCAGCAAGTTGCATTTCGAGCACAGCACCATTGCAGCCGGGGCTCTTTGCTGGCAATGTGACTTGTGCTCCAAAGGTCACCTTCTCCTCCATCCCCTGAGCCCGGGGGAGGAAAAGGGGGGGAAAAGGAGGAGCAGAGAGAAGGGGAAGCTGATTCTCACCACAGCTGCAAGCTCCAACTCTAAACTGCTAACCCCTTTGCTCCATGGAAAGCTGACTCCCAAATCCCTAGGTGTTTCATTATCTCTTCCACTCCCTCCCAGAGTTTCTCTCAGGTAATTGTTCCCACATAGCATCTGCTTCAATTTGAGCCAGCTTCCTCCTTCACTACAAGGTTTTTCAGCATAAGCAAGATGATGGCTTTGTTTCGGCTCCCTCATTCCCTGCATAAGCATTAAAACGTCTGAGAGACAAATAAGCAAGTTTGTGCAGGGACAAAACTCATCCCCGGTTAGAATGGGAACCACCATCCCCAGGGAAAGCTGTGTGTGCAATACCAAGAAACAGACTAAGCATGGAATCAGAAATAACCTTCAGCCAGCCAGACAAGATCAGACACTGATGGACTTGCCTCTAGACCCCATCCCACTCACACACATGCTGGTAAAAGGTTCCTCCACCTCCAGAAGAACAAAAGGATTGTCATTCCCACATCATTGCTGATAAAGCAGTGGTTTTCAGAGAATTCACCATTCCTGCTACGAACAGCAGTCAAAGGAGCTGCAAAAACTTGCATCTTTGGTCCTGGTTAGGTCATCGTAACCCTCACAAGACAAGTGAGGAATCATGAGCTCATCCCTTGGCAGGAAGGGACTGAATGTAGTTTGCAATATTCATAGTAATTTGTGTAATTTAATGCAGAGAGTGAAGTTCTCAGCCAGGGTAAATCAGAGCAATGTCAATTTTGCACTATTAAAGCAGCTGGGTCAGCCTGTTAATAAAGAACTTAACTCTTGTTAAAAATTTCTTCTGCTCACCTTGAAGACCACCCGTTTAAAACAATATAGTGTTTGTATGTTGCTGTAACTGTCAGCTAATTGCTACCGGGTCAGTGCTGTAAAAGGCAAAGTGCTCTCCATCATGGCTCTGTCTGATTGGATCTGGGTAAATGGAGAAAAGCCGAGAAAGCATGGTACAAAAATATTTTAATCAAGTTGGTGGGATTGGATAATCATGAATCTCCACAGGTAGCTAATTATAAAACAATTCAATGACTAGCTCTGAAGTATAACAACGTACAATACTGCTGTAGATTTCCAGAAGCACCCCAGTAGCAGAGGGGAAGATGGTCTATCAGACTTCTCGAGCTTTTCCCATGAATAGAGTCTTAATGGCAGGCAGGAACACTTTTAGTTGCTTTCTGTATCAAGCACAGATTATTACTAGAGAACAGGGTGCTATAGCAGAACACTGATGGCAGATCAGGTTATGAATGTGCTGTGTTCAAAAAGGGCAAAGAGATGAAGGAGACCAAGCAATGAAACGTGTGCTGATCCATGCATAAATCCTCCCGTTTGTCCAGTCAGGCAGCATCATTCCTAGTAATAGGCAACAGACCAATCTGAAAAAAAAATCAGGCTCTGGTCATGGGCATGTATGTACACATCATCCGTGAAGGTCCCTGAGTCTGGATACACATCACTGAATTTGGACTTTGGTCCCTATCGTTTTCTTCCCCACCTTGCTCAAACAGGCTGCTATGGACGTCAGAAGGGTCATCTCCTGATGTGCAGACTCAAAGCCCACTGTGTCCTCCTAGGCTAGGTTCTGAGGAGACCACACTCTGGGTAGCTCTCATAGCAGCTTTAGTATCATCTCCGAGTAGAAAAGAACATTATTCCTTCCACCCTTGCCACCAATCCTACATCAGCAGCACTCCAACCGCGGCAAAACCACCTTTGCTTGCATATGAAAGTATCAGGTCCAGTGGTTTTACTCTGAGCCCGAGGTGTATGGCCATGACCTACAGCCACCACTGCGCCTGCAAGTAATTTGCTTTCGTGGAAGCAGGCTTTTGGATCGACTTTTAAACTGAAGTCCAGCAACCGAGTAGGTGGCCACTTAATATCTCTGGGTACTTTCAGAGAAGATTAGGTGAAAGTCCAAATCCAGGTTGACATTCCCTCTCTCCGAGAAACAGGCCTGCAATAAATAAGGCTGCGTGCAAGTTGTTGTTCCTGCTATACTGCTCTACTCAGCCACTTACTGCCAATATGTTCCTCATTAGCACTCTGGGAAGCTGCGAGTGCACAAGGCGCTCTGTGCAGCCCCATTTTTATTCTATTCTCAAACACATGGAAACACTTTAAAAGTAAGAGCCTTGGGACCTGTGCAAGGGCGACAAGTGATGAGATGAGGAGAGGAGACCAGAGCCAGCCCCTGACAAATTTGAACCATTCAGTCTTTAATCCACAACAACTAAAAAAAGGATACTAAACAAACCTAGCCCTTTTCAGAAAGGAGATTACGTGTGCAGTGGAAAAATTAGGGGCATAGGGAGTCTGGCCTACAAAAATTGGTTAAAATTAAGAGCCTTCGGTTTGCTTTCCATGATTAAAGAAACTTCTCCTACGTGCAACTCAGTCAACATTTCCATCCCCTTCAGAGCCTGTTGAGAGTTCCCTATCTTTTTTTAATTTAAGGAAAATGGAATTTTAAGACTTTGTAACATTTCCATAACTTTGTGTGACCAGGTGATCAGCCATTTCCCACCTTCAAATACCATCTCCCTCGTGAGGCAGAGCTGGCAACCAGGGACTACAAGGGTGTTGCACTCATACCTCCTGGTCAGGACAGAATTCTCCTCATAGTGCCATCGTAGCAAAAGGCAGGAGCAATGTCACAAAACAAAGCACAGAGCTGACCTGGTTTTTAGAGAAGGTGGTGGCATCCCTATACTGTTGGGCCTGATGGATCAAGGGGATACTCAACCCTCTCCATAAGTGAAAGGAGGCTTCATATAAGTGAATTCTTAATGAAATATTTGAGTCATAGCACTAGACAAAACAGAAATAGGCTATTCATGCCAATCCCACAGGACTTTAAGAGTTAAAGCTGTTGGAAGAAATATTTGTGCATGGGCTTTCATGCCAGTAGAAACATAAGAAAAAGCCTAAACTCTCTGCACTGGCACAGCAGTTTCAGCTTTGATCTCTCAGGAGGTTCATTTCCTTCATTAGTCTTTTCTTAAAATTCACTTTTATGGACCCTTTTAATTTCCCCCCTGCATTTCCCCCCCATAAAAGCCTTTTTAGATTCATTCAACAAAGGGGCAGGGTGGGGGAGGAGAATCTCCTGTAATTGCCACTAAACGTTACCTGAAGCTGCTAGTCATGTACAGGGATGCTGGAGCTGTTCATTGTGTGAGACACAGGAACTGAAGGAGGGAAAAACCCCACTAAGGCAATAATAAACCATTAAAAGGAACACAGGGAGGAGAGAGAGGAACAGAACCACAAAGCACCGACAAAGGGAAAGGTGAGGGAGTATAGAAAACAGCAGGGTGAGCTCCAGCAGAACTTGGCTGGACACTGCTGCAAAACAAGCAGAGCACTTACAACCCACGGTCTCCCCTCTGTTTCATCTCTGCTGGTGCTGGATAGCTGATCAAACCAGAACCTCTCCCCATTTCAGGTGTCTGCTCTGTAAATACAGTATGGTGACACAACCCCTTCCTCATAGCAGGGCTGCAAGGCTTAAAAACCCCAGATTAAGAGAGTTTACAGGGGGTTCAACATCCCACTACCCCACATCCAAGTTCCAGCACAAGCTGATTACAGCATTTGAGCAAGTGATTTATCATTGCTGCCCCTATAAGGAGAGGCACAGGAACAAAGGACACCCTTTGAAAGGCTTTCCTATGCTGACTGCAGTAGGGAGAATTTGAACTCTGCATCTATTTCTGATGGACTCCTTGCAAAAAAAAAATAAATCATATAGACATCATCTCACCTGACCTGTATGCAAGCTACAGACAACAGTCTGGAGTTCTGTGTCCTTCCCAACAGCATGCCACCTTACAGCACAAAGGGATGGAAAGGTATTGCCTGGGTTGCTGAATACAGTCCCCTGCTATTGTAGTCTACTGGACTGTATAATTCTATTCACAAGAAGCAACCTCATTTTAACAGTAATTTGTGGCTTTACCCCCACTATTCCTATTAAAAGCTTAACTTCTTATGATTAGCCAGTTACTTGGAGTAATTTAAACAATGAAACAATCAGAGCAAATCATAAGACTATTCACCAGCTCATTCGTGTAGATGAACTTGCTGAAGTCCTTAGAAGGAGATACTGTTCTTAATGAGAAAACTGTGTCCAGATTCCTGCTTGGGCTGTAGTGAACCCTTGGGGGTTGTGTCCTTTGACACTAAGGAACAATCCCCATTTTGCTCTCTCAGCTTGCTTTTACTCAAGAAAAAAGTTGCTGTTTCTAGACAATTTCCAAGGGACAGGTTCTGAGCTCAGACCAGGGAGCACAAAACATGAATCCACCCAAGGAGGCTATTCGGTTATTCTAGCTTTAAGCCTGGTGTGGCAGAGATGAGGTTCTGCCCTGCCTTTTCATTTCTGATGTTCACTTAATTCACTGTAACATGAACACAACGGGATTTAACAGGACTCAACAACTGCAATAGCTCACGGTATTTCTTTAGTCCTGGAAGCACAGGCTTCTGCTTTTCTGCTACATCAACCCCAGGCCTCCCTCCAGCCCAAACTCAATTTCAATTACATTTAACAAAGCTAGGTGGATGGGCAGCACGAAGTCAGATGAAGTTCAGTGGAGACAAATGCAAGGTAATGCACTTAGGAAAGGATAATTTCAACTGCACAAGAAAAAAAACCACAACAGAATGCTTTTGTGAGAACTGCTGTGCAGAGAGGTAGGGAACAGAACAGGCTGCAGTAGAAAGAGATGGCAAGTCCTTCCTTGGGAAGCTGTTCAACCCAGCTCGCAGCAATCTGAGCTCAACCTAACTCTTGCAGCACTGCAGCAACAGAAAAGCTCTTAGAGATCACAGAGATACTGCCACACAAGTAAAGCTTGAACAGAGTTGGAGTGTAGTGGAGTATAGGAAAGGATGCATGAAAGAGCAGCTCTTCATACACCTTTGAGTCAGAGCAAGCCGGGGGGTTCTGGGTACCCAGCTACAAACCCCAGGGCAAAGAAACTTCTACCCTTAAAACCCTCAAGTTTTAGTCCAGGTCCCCAGTAGTTAAGAAGCCCTCTACAGACACAGCCACTGGTGAACAGGACCCATGAGATGCTAACAGTCACTGTACAGGATAGGATCCTGTGTCAAATGGATTCCACAATGAGAACCTCTGCACCTGCGCTGCCGTGGCACATCAGCTCTTTACACAACAGCACAGCTCTGAGACCCAAACTCTGTGTACTGGGCAGACATGCCAGGGTGGACACCAGCACACAGAACTACACTGTTCTGCCTACACTCAGCAATACAAAAGCTAACCAGAACCTCAAGCTCTCTACAATGCCCCTTAGATTTGCTGGAAAGAAGCAGCAACTACACACACAGCCTCTGCTAGCAAGCACTCCCACTCCCCACCACCAGCCTGTGCCCACACTGCAGGGGAGAAGCCACATCACTTGCTCACATCTATACCTCAGCATGGAGAGCAAGCCTGACTCCTCACTCCTCATTAGTGTCTTAAACACCAAGGTCTTCCCTTCCGTACACTTTAGGAGGTCAAAAAGAGGCAGCACAGGTGTAGGAAATGCAGCAATGCCTGCTGAGGGCTTTGCCAGCCTTCCCTGACTGCCTGCAAGCTGTGACCCCACCAGGGAAAGGAGGGATCGCAGACCCCATGGAGCATCTCCCAGGCTGGACCCTGGGCAGGGAGCAGATTTTGTGAAGTGTGGAGCCATCTGATGGCAGGAGCGGGCAGCACTATTAAAGCACCCTAAAAGCTGCACTGCTCTGCTCCATTCATCTTCAGTAATTGAATGCATGCCCTAGGGGGGTGCACTGTGCAGGGGCGAGAGGAAGGGAGGGGGAACAGTATTTATATTTGTCTTCCCAGATTTAGTTTGTCTTTATCTCTAGCTATTTTGAATGTCATGGGGAGTTAATGAAGACATGTTGTGCATCTGCAACGCGTGGAACAACTTCTCTCCTGTCTCAGCATATTAAATACTTTCTTACTTACACTAGCAGTTACAAGGAAAGAACAGACACAAACAAAAATGGAAAAGAGATAAAGGGAAAGTAGAAAGAGATAAGACAGTAGAAGAAAAGGCAGAAACTCCCTTTTTTATTTCAGGTCTCAGAGTTCTATCATACAGCATTTTCTAATTCCTTCACCGTTCTCTTGATTGGACATGTCAACTGGGAGAACTGGCCTGGTCCATTTGGCAAGACATAGGAACAACCTCTTAAACACCCCCTTAAAGATCACTTTGCTCCACAGTCCACTCCCCACTACAAATGCAATTCAGGGTGAGGGCACAGAGACGTATTGTGAGCTGTAACATCCTCCCCAGTGGCACGTGACATCCCCACGCCCTGATGTAACATACTTGCAGCCACCAGATCTCCCTTCAGAAACTAGGAAGGACATGCCATACAGCAACACCTCTGGGCTCCCATCACAGGCAATGGACATTTTTAGTTGTTCTTCCTGTACTACAGACAGGAAACTGAGGCAGACAGCAAATACAGGCTCAGATCCATAAAGGATTTCTGGCCTTCAACCTCTGTCTTAAGACAATCCCTGGCTTAGATCTCACCAGTCATTTCCAAGAGAAGAGGCAAGGCAGTGGCAGAGAAAAGCCCTTTCCCTAGGATATCCCTTCCTCAGCACTCCTCTCTCCCTTTTGGGAAAGGCAAGAGTACAGACTTTCCTTAATCATAGAGCTGTTCTCTTAGAAATTAAGGTCTTCCCTTTCCTGGCACTTCCCATCCTCTCTCTTTCCCTGAGGCAAGATCTGGCACACCTTAGATGTTCTGGTTTGGCCTGAAGTTTTATTTAGACTGCTCCTTGCTTTGGGGATTCTCTGTTTATATCATTGGAGGGTGTTAATAAGGGCAGAATGGTTTCCAGATCCACACCAGCTGACTGGATTTCCTGAATCCACGCCATCTGTAAAAACAGAAATGTTCCCTTCTCCTTGTACACACAGATAAATGCATTAAGGCCAAACCTCCCAGGGCAGGAGTACAGAAGAGGTTTGGACTTCTGGCCAAATGAAACCCAGCAAGCTCTGGAACAAGTTAGAGCTACCATTTTTAATATGGAGGCTCAGCTGAAGACATGAAAGATACCTCGTCACTCTGTGGAGCACAGGAGAGTTTGACATTTTAAAAGAGCACACCAAGGAGTTTCTGGCACCTCTCAGACACATCTGGCACTGGCCACCCTCCGAGACACAGGAATATGCAAGTTCAGGCCCTGGCTGGTATTACAGCACTTGTATATCCCTATCATTCAGCTCTTCCATCTCAAAGCAAGCTTCTATGTGGTCACTTGCTCACCAGCTGCACATGACAGCACAGTGCACTACCCCAGGTGCTTCTGAACTACACAAAGAGGCAGCACAGAAAGAGGTGCCTGGGAGGTGGGACACTTGGGGTGAAATGCCTGGGTGTGCAATAGGTTTGCTGATAGCCTGGGGCCTGTCAGCAGGAAGGGTTTATTCCTTGCAAGCCTGACACCAATTTGATAACAAATTCCCTGTTTGGAGTGAGCTACACACACCAAACTGGGAACTGAAAATCTGATGTCTCAGCCAAGACTGCCAGGCTCTCACACTGATGCTCAACAGGTTCACACAAAAACTGTAACACTACTGAGGCACTGGCATGCAGAGGTGAACACAGGGCTGAATCAGCTTATGTTTTCACTATTTGTTCTCCCCATTCAACACAGCTAAACGTTGCCCAGACTCTTAGGAAGGAAGTGACAGCTAGCAGTACAGCCAAAGAAATTCATTATTCTAATACACCAGCACAAAAATGACTCTCAACTGAAAACAGGCTACAGCATCAGAGTTAGGCTGGCTCAAGGAACACCAGCAAGCAGCTTTGAAATACTCACCAAGCAGCACGCCAAGGGACATGGGATGTCAAGGAGTTAAGTCCTTTATCCAGCATTTTGCATCCAGAACTAGTGTGTCTACTGGGTTACCCCCAAAAGGGATAATTTTGTTAGTTTAGCAAACATTGAGCATCAGCTCAATGCATCTGACAAGCTCTGCAAAGAAGGGGAGCAGTAGACTACCACCAGGAGCACACCTACACAACATATCCTCTTCCAGCAGGAATGAAGTGTCCCTCAGGGTCAGTCACAGCACATTCCCTCCCTCACTCCAAGTTGTTCCTCAGATAAAATTAGTCCCATCTCAAGAAGGGATGAACCTGCAGCAGTTAAACTAGAATAGCAGTGAGCAGCCAATCTACAAAACCTTAGGAGTGCACCAAATCATGGGCACTCAGAGCTGACAGGGGCACCTATCCCCCACCTTCTGCATCTCAACTACAGAACCAGGACACTTCTCTTTCCTCTTCCTATGGCAAGTGCTCTATACCATAAGGCTGATTTGGAGATGGACCTGGCAGTTACTGACCAGTTCTAAGTTCCCTGACAGCTGAGGGACCACCTAAGGGAGTGGCATCATACACCCAGAGAGGGTTGTTTCACTCCCTAGTACCATCTGCTTCATGAACCACGAGCAGCTCTGACCATGACATACCTGCCTAAATCTTTTAGTTCCTAGACAGGCTTGGCAGCACAGACCATTTCACGTCAAACTTCTTATTTAGTCCAAGAGGAAATTAAGATACTCCCCTTTGGAAGCTTCCAGCTCATTGCAACCCAAACACCTGGTTGTTATTTTGTCTCATGTTAATAAAAATGCTTCCTACAACATGCACCTCACACAGCTACAATACTGCAAAGGACAAAGCATTAGCAGTCAATCTAGTCGATTTTTTTTTTGTTACAACATTAAGCTATCCATACACCCCAAAACTGACTGTGCCCTGACACAGGAGCATCCTGAACACGACATCCATAGCAATTGGAAAACAGGCTGCCAAGGTGCAGGCCCTGTGCCATTCCACTGCTGACCACCTTGGGAACAGGACACCAGAGCTGGCTCTTAGCTTGGCTTCCAAGTGAAAAGAGCCCATGTGTGTTTAGAACAAATCCAGTCACTAATTTGGTGTTTCAGAGGAATTTTGCTTTGTGCTGGCATAGATGCTGCAAGACTGAGATGTTTCAAGGTCTTCAATCCTTGATGTGTTCAGACCTGCAACTTGAACTGTAAAATAGAACGATACTGCATACATTGTGCCAACACATTCAGCACATGACAACTATTTACCTCAATTAAAAGGAGCAATTTGCTACACAGTATTCTTAAAGTCACCAAGCTCCAGAAGAGCAGCCCTGCAAATACTGGCGAGAATCCAAAAGCACTCCATTATAAACAATCTTACTCTAATATGGAACTATACCAATGCATATCCATAGAGTTTCATACCTTAAATCCACATTCTGTAGCTTCCATCCCATCAGATTAGGCAGAACTCACAAATGTAATTGCTTCAGATTATACATGAACTTGATTATATCTGTATATTTTACTTTCATTAACAGAAAACCAGTTTGATTTCAAGAACTCCGAATTTCGTGACATACCAAAAGCCACTAATTCTTGATAATTCAGCTTAGTTTTCTGATCTATATTTTGCATTCATCACAATGAACTGCATTCAATAGCAATGCACCATCTATTCCCAAAATCCTGTCTCAAACAATAGCCAAGAACAAGCATCCCCATTTTCAACTTCTAACAGCCTCCTAAAAGTCACTTTATGTGGTTTATGGTTTAACTGAAGCTTAAGAGTATTCCCTTCTGGGGTTTTTATTTGTTGTTGGTTTTTTTTATATAAAAAACCTACCAAATCTATTGCACATCTCAGAAGCATCCTTACCTCATCCTTATGCTAAAAAGTTTATTATCTACAGCAATATTATGACAATCTCTACCTCAGTTTCCCTAATGGGCAACATTTACTCAAGTGATCACACAGTAATTGCTGTGGTGGTAGAACTAACAATCACTGTTCTAGACGTTAAAGCATTTCATTGTTTCACACCATTGATTTCTTCTCTAAAGTAATTAAGACCATGAAAGACAGGAATGAGCCTCATTAGCTCCCACTAGTCCAGGCATCCTCCAGCTCTTCCACGAGCCTTTCCAAGGAGCAACACCTCACTGTAAGTACACACAGACAGGTAACCAGCGGAGGATTGTTTACTGCAGACAGACTGCACTCCCTGATCAGCCAGCTCATTGATCTCTGTGATTGCTGTTTTACCTGCAGCACCAAGCACAACAGGCACCACTTCTTACACATCACGAGATGATATCCTAACAAAAATCCTGCGTTTCAGCCTGTACAAATTGGAGAGACTGGGAGAGAAGTGCAGTGCAGAGCACTACACAGAGCTATCGGCTCTGACTTCTCTCCCTTTGCCTTAAAACCCATTGACAGTCTCTCAGAATAAAGTAAGCCATTTGCTGGATCTCCCTTATCTTATTGTACATCAATTTGCTGAAACATTCATGGGATCACTACACATTTCATTTACCCTTAAGGCCAACCTCTCTGCTTATTAAATTAAGAAGATGAATGAGAGATTTGCTCTCTTGCTAGCAGCCCAGGGGATTCATTAATCAAGTAAATGATTGCACTTGCCTCAAGTTATGCTACTGCAATGTTTGTAATGTGTCTTCTGATCTCAGCTCCCCATGCACTTTTTGGAAACAAGGTTGGCTTTCAGACAGGTCACATTTAATTTCAGTCATTTGACTTCAGCAAATAGAAATAAAGGCCTCAAATTCACTCTCCTATTCCCTTCCTTTCCTCAGCCCTCCAAACGTTTCATAGAACAGACACACAAGGGGAATCAAGAGCTACATGTAAACTACCAATATTCATCCCATTTATGTCTGTATCAAGCAGAGTTACCATTTTAGTGCTGACAAAGTACAGATTTGGGTACATAGTGACACACTGCAGTAACAGAACTACACCGGGCAGAAGGGAACAGTTCCATCCTAGCAAGTTAGACCATTAATTAAGCACAGAGGTAACTTAACAAGCTCCCTTTTGCCTTCCAGAAAGAAGCTGGCTCTAGGTAACAGCATCCAGAGGACATCAGCATTTCTGTATGTGATATTAGGAAAGCAAGAAGAAAATCGCACCTCAGAAAAAGATTGAAATTCACATCCCATTTAACTGCACTGCAGTGTAGAGGCAAAGGGAATTGGACCCAAATGAACTCCAGGGATTAGTTATCTCTAATTTTGTAGGACTATTCCACAAAAAAGCAGAATCTGGATGAACAAACCCCACCAGCAGAGTTGGGTGAGCACTTCAGCAGTGGGATAAGCACCACACAAGAGACACACACACGTTGGTAAAGCTACAAGACAAGCAAATGGAATTTTTCAAATTTTTAAGTCACTTACAGGTTGTGCTGTCTTGTAAGTAGACTCCTGGAAACACAGCCTGCCACCTTCAACACCAGGGAAATGCTACAGGAAAAGGTACAGTTTCCAGAGAACAGACCTGCAAGGAAGTATATTCCATTTTTAGCAATGACTATAGCAAGAACCTTGGTACTTGTCACCCAACACAACTCCTAGAGGTGCCCAGGTGACTGTGCACTCTGCTACAAAGCTACACAAGCAGGTCATAGAACCATAGAATCATTATGGTTGGAAGGGACCTCCAGGGCCATCAAGTCCAACCTTTATCCCATCATATTCCTAACCATTAGACCATCAGACCATGGCCTCAAGTGCCTCATCAACCCGTTTTTTTGAACACCCCCAGGGACGGTGACTCCACCACCTCCCTGGGCAGCCCATTCCAGTGCCCAACCACCCTCCCAGTAAAGAACTTCTTCCTAATATCCAACCTAAACTTCCCCTGATGGAACTTGAGGCCATTTTCTCTCGTCCTGTCATTAGCAATTTGGGAGAAGAGACCAACACCAGCCTCACTACAACCTCCCTTTAGGTAGTTGTAGAGGGCAATAAGGTCTCAAAAACAAAAACAAAACATTGGGAAAACTGCCCAGTTTGTGAAAGTTTCCCAGCAAATCTGTAACCATCCAGAGATGAAACAAAAGACACTGGGGCTGTCCTCTTCCCAGCACTGCACTTAAGTAAAGCAGTGCAGCAGGCAAACCCTCCAAGTCCTCACTCCCATGAAACGCATCCCAGCTGCAGCAGGAAAGGGATGCTCTCCACAGCCTGGGAAAGGAAAAGCACGTGTGCACTGCACACCAGAGCTACAGATGAGTGTGCAAAAGGGAGGGACAAATCTAATGGCAACTGCACTGAGAAGGGAATTAAGATGTTTGAGCTAGCATATCTGTCCTCCCTCTCCTTGTTATTGCCCATGATTCAAGTGCTTATTTACCTCACAGCATTGCTGCAACTTTCTCACCTGACCTTCATCAAGTCATTTATCCCCCATCTATAAATAGAGTAACCTGACAATTCATCTGCAGGGAGTAAAGGTTTTAGCCAGGACTGATTTCACACAGTGAACATGTCCAGGGTCCACACAACACAAGGTACACACTGAGGGTCTTTTTCAGAGCAATGGATGAGGGTTTTTTCTGGTTTTCCACTAATTTTGTGTGAGTTTCTGGCCAAATTGCAGCCAGTCATCAGCTGCTTACTGTGGTGAAACTACATACCAAGCCCCTCCAGGAGCAGAGCTGGATTTGCTTAAAGCAGTGTCAGGACACAGTCCACAGCAAGGTGGGGACACACAGGAGGCAAGTCTGGTCCGTTTTGTGTTTGCAGGTTCTCCCAGTCACCCAACAGCATGACCAGGACAAAGAACAGCCTCGGAGTAGCCTGTTACACAGCTGAGAATTTTACAGTGGCCCCAGATCACAGAATCACAGAATTCTAGGGTTGGAAGGCACCTCGAAGGATCATCCAGTCCAAGCCCCCTGCCAGAGCAGGGTCACCTAGAGTCCATCACACAGGAACGCATCCAGGCGGGTTTTGAATGTCTCCAGCCAAGGAGACTCCACAGCCTCTCTGGGCAGCCTGGTCCAGTGCTCTGGCACTCTCACAGGAAAGAAGTTCTTCCTGATATTCACATGGAACCTCCTGGGCTCCAGTTTGCATCCATTGCCCCTTGTCCTATCATTGGTCACCACTGACAAAAGCTTGGCTCCATCATCCTGACCATATCCCTTTACATCTTTGTAACCATGGATGAGGTCACCCCTCAGTCTCCTTTCCTCCAAGCTAAAGAGACCCAGCTCCCTCAGCCTTTCCTCACAAGGGAGATGTTCCACTCCCTTAATACATAGATAGCTGCAGAACTCCCTCTCCCCTCGGCACTGTCTGCTTGCTTTAGAGAAAACCGTGAATCCCACCCCCCATTTCTCTTGATGGCTCTCGGGAAAGGGCTCTTAGTCCTAAAGGGGTGGAATCTGCTCGACAAAAGGCAAGGGACAGGCACTGCCCAGCCCGTGCAGGGTCAGGGTGCGATATTCCTTACCCCGAACAGGCAGGAGTTTGTTACACAGTCACAAATCAGGACTCTGTCTCCAAACCTCCTTCCTATTCCAGCTTTGGGTACTGCTGACTTCTAGAAGGCTCGGTTCTGAGCACTCGGCCAGAGCTGGGGGTCATTCTGGCACAGCCGAGCTGCAACCCCAGGGAGGCTCCAGCTCCGAAGGGAGCCCCGGCCCCCCCGGCTCGGTGCAGAGCTCACGGAGCGCTCCGAGAGGCCCCGAGGCGGTGTGTGGGGGGGGAACGCTCCCAGCCCTGGGCTACAGGGGCACGTTTGCAGCGTTTATTAGAGCAGTTACACACCCGAGGTGTTAAAACTTCCCCCTGCTCTGAAGGGGCTCCCCTTCCAAACAAGGGGTTTTAATTGCACCGACACCAACCCCCCCCCTCCAGACAGGGGTCTCGGGGGTGCCCCCGGACCGCAGCCCGAGGGATGCGGGAACCCCCGGGAATGGAGGCGCTCGGTTCCCTCGCAGCTCCCACCCGAGAAGCCTCAGCCCCCGCTCCTCCCGCTCGCCGAACGCACAAACCTGAGGAGCTGCCGCCACCTGCTGGGGCTGAGCCCGCACCGGACCCTGCGCGGCGCCGCCGCCTTCCCGCGGGCCAGGCCGGGAGCGTGGCGGGGACCGGAGCTCTGCGGCACCCCCGGGTCCCTCACCCCCGGGTCCGCGCTGCTTTCTTTCAGCCTCGTCTGTCCTTGTCCTGGCGCACCCCCCGTCCCTTCCCGCGGGGAGCAGCCGGGCCGAGCCAGGACCTGACCCCGCAGGGCCCTGCGCCCGCTCAGGGCACGGAGGGGGAAACCGGTGCACCCTGCGGGCCCGCCCTTAAATCCTGACTGGAGCCACCTGGGGGGGCCCAGCACCGCCCGCAGCTGGGACTGAGCTGATTGCAGGGTCACACGAAGGGGCAGAGGCGGCATTCGGGGGTCTGCAACTGCCCTGTCCCCCGGCTGGGGCATGAAGGGGCCGTGTGGGCTGCCCTGTCCCATGGCTGGGGTATGGAGGGGCTGTGCAGCTGCCCTGTCCCCTGGCTGGGGGATNGGCTGGAGCATGGAGGGGCTGTGCAGGCTGCCCTGTCCCCTGGATGGGGCGTGGAGGGGCTGTGCAGGATGCCTGCACCCCAGCTCCCTAAAGGAGCAAACCTCCCACTTCCCCCTGGCTGGGCCACCGGGAGATGGGGGGTTCAGGGTGGCCAAGGCCAGGTTTGGATGTAAACAGTAAGAAAAGGATGGAGAAGAAATTTCCTGCAGGGGCTGAGGAGGGGTGTTTGGTGCTCCTCTTCCCTATTCCAGGATTAAGGACTAGGTGTGCTCCCAGGCTGATGGCTTGAGGGGGAGGTACAAGAGGAAAAGCTGTATCTTAGAAAAAGGCCCTGGGAGGCAATTGTGGTGCTTCTAAAACGTGGGACACAGTCTCCAAGACTGTCTTTGGTAATTACAAGAAGAACCGGATCTCCAGGGCTCTATGGGTCACTCCAGTGTGTCTGGTTGTCCTGGCTAAAGTCAGAGGAGCCAGGTCTATAGTGGAAATACAAAGGAAAGGCACGTGCCATGAGAGGAAAAAAAAGATACAATTAAAAAGAGGCTGCTCCTGGTAGTAAAATTCTGGAGAGAGCTGTGTGGATACAGGCAATGGAGGGAAAGTCAGAGATAAATGTGGAATAATTATGTCAGCATAAATATGTTACTTCTGCTACAAAAGCACTTACACATTACTTCAGACAACAGCCTCTGTCTACACTTTTGTACAGAGTACATCTGCAAGGCTTCTGCCTGAAATCTGCACAGCATGGGCTTACTCAAAAAGCTTTTGAGATTACTTTCTTATCCTGAGAACAAGGCAGGGATTCGTTCCAGGTACGGAGCATTAGCTGCAAGTCACAAAATTCAGTAGCTAATATCAGTAGGAATAAAAGTATTTTTAACAGGGTTGATGTTCATAATTTTAGGGTGTCTTCTGAAGAGAGACATAAAAGGAACTATGGGATTTAGACTAAAGTCTCCTCTGCAGCTAGTGGAAAATTCCAATAAATCTTCCATTATGCTGAGTTTAATGTCTGCAATACATCACCTGGCCAGAGCACCCAGTCGGACAATCACATCTCATACTTTGACTCGGATGGGGCACATTCAGGGAATTATCTAAGGAGGGAAAAGCTGCAAATTGTGAGGTTGCTCTGCCATGGTCTAATATTGGTTTACATGTCTCTCCCGGGACATTGATACTGGCTGGCAGTGGTGGTTTTGCTGCAGGCATCTATGCAATCTTGCAGGGTAAGGTTGTTCTTTTGCCTTGGTGTCATCTCTGTGAGGGAGCTTCAGCAGCAGTGACAGCGGTGCCACCAGGTCTAGTGGCTTAAGATTGGCCCTGATTCTGCTAGGTGTAAAGTTAGCTTCAGGTTTGTGTTGTGGTGGTCCAACAAGGCAAAGGGGCAGCTTTATGCAAGGCCAGTAGGGTTATGAATCGAAGGGCTGATATTGCTCCAGGTGGTTCCACTGCTGCACTTGAATGTGTTGTACCCTGGGAGTGAAGCTTGTTTTGTGGGATAAAACCCAAAAGCTGTCAGTCTTTTGCCTAGGATTACATCTTAACCTCACACACCCTGCTAAAACGCGAGTGGTAACAGAAGCTGTCTGTGCATTAGCCAGACAATGATTTTGTAATGACAGTCAGAGGCTGAGAACAGCACTGAGAGACAGATGTGCAACTCCTGATTACTTCAAAAAGGAAAAGCAGCCTGAACCTGGTGTAACACAGTACACAGTAACAGCAGTTCCATATTTCTCCCTAATTCAGGATGCCTGTGAGCCTCAGATGAGTTGTAACCAGATCACACACACCTTTACTCCTGCTAGTCTCAGAGTCTTGCAGCATAATGCCTGCTGATTAATATGAATACCCAACTAGCAGAAGGATGCTCACATCCCCATCTTGCCTGAGGACTCAATTTTCAGAGACTGATGCCACTTCACACCTTCAAATTGCCCTTAGAGTTCCCATTCCTCACAGCTCTCTGAGCTCTGCCTGATGTGCCCTCTAGATTTCTGCTATGTTTTTGGTAGGCAATTTGTACGGTCAAAAAGGTTGATCACACTGCCATAATTAGGATGATGTCAATCAAGATTAAATTACTTTACTCATTTGCATGCCTGTTACAATCATCATCTTTGCTATAACAGCATTTGCCTCTCAAGCTGATGGAAAATCTCTACTACTGCTGAGCTGTCCTGGAAGGAGTAGGAAAGTCTGATCCCACTGAGGAGGAGATGGTGGCGGTTTATGAGGTGTCACTGACACCAGGACATCTGCACACAGGCAAAAACAGGAAGGAAGAATGCACTGAGGTTCAGTCAGCACTTGAAGGCTGCAGAAAGACATGAGAGATTGAAGCCTTTCTTTGCATCCCAAAGGTGATGCAGGGTGGTGTGTCCCTGGGGACCCAGAGTAGGTCTGTTTGTATGAAAGTTGTCTTCTATTTCTCAAAGACAAATTTGTGGTTGGCATTTCTTTGTTTGCACTGCACACCCAAGACATGGTTTTTACGTGTGTGAAGTCAAGAGCAAAGCAGCAGCACTGTAGGCAGGAGAGAGATGAAACATCCTTTTGACCTTTTGCTTTTGAAGACAAATGTTCCATCCCTGGATCTGAACGCAAACATCTAAAGCAATTTCTGCTACTGCACCTGGCTGGGAGGGTGACAGAGGGAACTGAATTAATCTGAGTGGCCTGAATGGAGTGTCAGGCAGATCAGGCATGACAGGGACATGTAACAGAAGTGATTTGTATTGTTCAGAGGAATGAAATCATAATACAATAGGGATGCTGTTACAGATAGCCTATACCTGCTCTTTAAATTAATGTGCCCCACAGTGAGAGTTTGTTATTATCACCATAATTTTGATTTTTATTGATTAAAAGATGAGTTCAGAGGTCTCAGTCTAGGATCACCAAGGCAGGTCCATTTTTATGCAGGTATGAAATCCATGGCTGAGAATTGTGTGGCATGTGGCTGACAGATAGATACAGTGGATGACTTCCATGGCCTCCCATCTTCTGAGCCCCACATTCAAACCATGGTGGGTTATGAAGGAAAATGGGCTTGTATTTGTGCTTTGTTTTACAGAAAAGGAGTCCTGGGTTTGCTGTCTTACAGGCACAGTTTTGTGCTCTTGAGCAAAGGACATGGGGAGGGTGTGTGGCACAGAGGGGTACGGGCTCTGCAGCTCTCAGGGTGAGACAGGGTGCCAGCACATCACCAGCACTGTGCAGATATGCACGTGTGACTGGGAAAAGAGAAGATGTATATTGGATTGATGGATGGATGGATGGATGGAAGCATACTGGCACATACTTGCACATGCTATACCGTCCCTTACTGTCACAAGCTCAGCAACAGAAAGAGAGAAGATGGGCACCCCAGCCTTTGTGAGGATGGGTTAGAGTGCTGCACTATGCAACTTTCATTCCTTCTCCATCCATCTTAGTCTTTTTTCATCCCTAAGGTTAGTACACGTATGCTGGCACTTGCATATCTACTTTTTGTTGCTGGCTGGAGTTCCCTTTTTGTAGTTACTTTCTCTGTGAAAGCCACAGTACTCTGCAATGTCCGGAAGGTGGCAAGCTTTCAATTCATATCGCTCTCTGCTTGTACGCGTTTCCCCAAAGCTAAGAACCAGAGAGGAAAGCTAGGACTACAGAGCCCTGTTTGTCCGTGGGATGAAAGCCTGTGTCCAAGGCTGTGTGTGAGACAGAGGGAGAATTGCCCGTGACTGATCAGCAGTGTCAGAGGAAACAGTGTTGTGCTACAGTCACAGATAACGGGCGATTCGGTTTGTCATCGGCCAGGGCAAGGCACTGGGAGACAATGGTCAGAGAGGGACTTGGGCTCTAGCACTTTCGCAAGCTTTCTGAATGCACTGATTGCACTCTGCAGTAAGAGATGGGTCAAATCGATTCCTATCAAAAGAAAACAAAACCAAGATGGTTTTGAGAAAACCCTGTTCTCTCTGCAGGTTAGCATACGTGCTTTTAATTCCCTCCATCCCATCCTGTTTAGTGGAATCAGTGTTTAGCCATGCAGTCATGTCGTTGCAGGGTGAGAGCTGAAATTATGTGTTTCTGGGCATAAGCAGCACTAAAGCAAGCATCCACATATTATGGACATATCACTGTCTCCTGAGCTGAAGCATCACACTTTGTTTTACAGATAACCTACTCTAGTTACCCTCCAAATGCTGTACAGGCTGTGACTCTGGTGAGGGAGGCCAGGCGGGCAGCTCTGTGAGCATCTATACCAGTGCCCTGCCAGGTTATTTCCTTCAACAAGGGCAACAGAGATGAAAAGAACTCATTTCTTCCAGGCAGGCTTAAAGTTGGAATATGTAAAGCCAAAAAAAAGAGTCCAGGTAAGCAAAAAAACCCTCAGCTACCTACGTGACAGTAAGTAACACAAGGGTGGTAATCACTACTTGGGTCAGGTGTTAACTATTAATTTAGGATCATTGTAGGATGGAACCTTGGCACTGCAGCAGAATGAATTTCCTCTTAGCTCCTGCAACGAGTAGGTGTGGTGATGTTTCAGAGTTGTTACAGATTCAACCAGTTATTTAGGCTGCTGATAAGAAACACATGGAGTTTAGCTCAGGTTACCTTAAACATGTCTTCAAGAAGAGCACCATGCCAAGAACTGCTTTTACACATTCTTGATTCCTACATGATTCAAAATGAGGAATAAAATTCTGTTTCCCTCTTTCTTCTGCCTCTAACCCACTGCAAGCTGCTGGTGACATCACCAAACACAGAAGTGGAGCTGGAGACACTAAAAAATATTACTACAGCCTTTATGTGCACTTGGGGGTGCATAATTGCATACAATACATGGCTAATAAAACCTACAGCCCAGTCTGTTCTTCTTCCCTTTTTGGAGCCCTTCCTGCAGTACAGAATTTATTTTCTTTAGATCCTCATCCTTTCCCCAAAACTCTTCCCCTCACCCTATGAAATCTCTCCTAGTTGGAAAAAGTATTTAAATACACAATTTGAAAATACAAGCAAGGCAGTCAAAAAAAAAAATAAATAGCTCTTAACAGGCAGGGAATTACTCTTCACATTGCTGAAAAACAACCCCTTGAAATCAGTGTGAGATGCCTTTGCAGAGCGGGGCAACTTTCACCAGAGCTGCTTCCAACAATCCCAGCCTGAGAGCACTGTTACTCAAGGCAGCATTAAACTCGCTCCTGTTAATTGTGTCAAACAGAGCAGTAATAGGCAACAGCTTCTCCTACTCAAGAGCTCTCCTTTGTGGAGAAATCTCTCCTGGTTTTCAGGGCATATATGAAACACCTGGGAGCAGCTCTCAGATTCCCTCCTGTGCCTGGAGGACTTTGTGCTCCTGTCTCTTACCACTCCACAGAAGTGTGTGAGATGGAAGGAATGGCACCCCTGGGGGTGCTCTCAATCTACCATGGGTTTTCTGCTATATGTTACCAGAAGCAGAACATGGGAATGTCTCATCTCCTGGACAGTTCCTCCATTAATAGTCACTGACTTGTTCTCCACTTCCTATCTAGATAGCCTATAGAAGTTGGAGTTAGCCTAAACTGGAGAGATTGAGAGACGTGGAGCCTAAATGCTGTGTAACCTAATGGATAGACTTGTGAGAGCTATAATATGAGCTCTGCTTTGGCAGAGGAGGGACAGAAACCCAGGCTTCACATAGCCCCCTTGCATTCACATTCGCTTGCCACTGAGGTATTGGAAAAAGGAAAAAGCACTGTGACTCTGGCCATGCCAGTTCTCCTCCAGCCAGAGATCATCTTTGAATCCAGCTTGAGTTAACAAGCAGCTTGGGGACCACTGATACGCATTTTTTGGCAAAATTACTATTTGACAATTAGAATATGAAATCATCCATATAGGTGTGATGTGTAGCTTTGGGTCATCTGAGTATAATTCCGAGAGCCTAAATTATAAGGCAAAGACAGAAAAAAGTCTTGGGCACCTCTAAATTAAACTAGAAGCTGGACTGGTGTCAGCACTGGAGTATAAAAGACATCACTGCAAGTTACCTCTGTGAATTCACACAATCCTCAGCTTTGCTCTCCAACACTTCCTTGCAATTTTGAACCTGGGCCAGACCTTCTGATTTCAACTTCTAAATGTTTCATTTAAAAGCAACAATATAGGAAGGACCTCAAATGAATAGTTTTGGAGAGACTTTAAAAATAATGGTCCTTGAGGCATAAAACCAATTACAGGAGTTACTCCATATTGACTTCTTCCCCTCCTACAGTGGTTTACGCACTTACATTTCTCTGAAGGTAAATGTCCTCTGAACTACAGTAAAATGACAAAATAGTCAATAAAAGGAAATGGATTTCAGATCAGCCAAGGTGATTCTAGCCATCCGCTCTCAATCTATTGACAAAAATCTTGGGTTCAGTCTTTCCAGCCATGCAAAGAGGAGCAGCTTCCATCACACCAATGAAACAGGCTTGGCTTAGCAGGAGCTTTGAGAGCAAATTGTGTTTATTTAAAAACAGAACGTAATTTCAACCATAAGGTTGCATTTGAAGAAAGGTAGGGCCAGCTCCCAGTGTGGCTGGGGAAGAGGAATTCTGTCTCTTGCATCATCCCATGAGAAAGAAGGAAAGCGAACAGCAGAAGGTAATAGCCTTCAGATCCTCTCCCAAACTCACAGTCAGTCCAACCCCAAATAAAGCCACCACTCTGAGTTTATCAGAAAGGGCTAGGCTGCAGATTACAAGTATTCTAAATAAAGGGAGACAAGATTTGCAAAGAGTTAATTTGTCTTTCTGGCCTCTCAGTAGTTTCGAAGTCAGATTTCAGATGAATTCAGACACTGCCTGTGAAATGTTAGAAATGGGACCTCCTGGGGTCTGACTGCTTGGCCTAAGCTTGAACCTCTGTTGAAGAATGTGCTCTTCCATGTTACTCAGCAGAAAATTAAAACATATCATCTGTTCTTTTACCCCTAGGTTCCTAGGTGAATCTTGGCAGCAGGGCTGGAGTTCAGCTAACAACTGGCACAGAGCACAGGGTGTGGAATGTGCCTTCCCCTGCAAACAACTGTGAATTTAAGGTGGATTTGAAGGAGTGGGGCTGGTGGGACTCCGGACTGGTATCGCTTGAGAGCGTCTGCACTTCCGTCTGTCATTTGGTCTGGCTCTCCTCCAGAAGTGAACTCAGAGCTTTTTCCTAATAGACACGCAACCGATCCAAGTACCAGCATCAATTACTGACAGACTCATCAGGGAAATCAGCAAATGTGCTTGCCCTCAGAATTAATCGTCCTCACAGAGAAAGCAGTCTGGCCAGACTGTCCAAGGGAAGCCAGCACTGCCTATTTATAGAGAAGGAAAAATTTGGATGGGCCTAGACAGGGAACTTTGAATGTGTGGATTAAATGTAGCAGCTGAAAGGTTGCCCTGTGTCTGGGAAAGCCCATATACATACACTTACTCTGCCTCAACATTTGTCCAGGCACAATGGCACTGGCTGACTTTCCAGGATTTCGGCATAACTCACAGCTCAGGCAGGGCTTTAGCTCAGACCAGCCTACAAGTATCTGGAAATCCTGAAGAAATGCCCACAGTGCCTATTCAGATCAACCAGGGCATTTGTGCAAGGGGAGATCACTGCTCTGTGCTCTCTGTACTCACCCTGGACGTGCTATTCAGATCAATCTGTCTGGAGATCCCAACTGGAATTAATTGGTGCCCTCACCGCCTTGTTCCTTTGGTTATGGAGGTCCAGGGCACAGACACCTGGTTACCATCACTCAGCCAAGTGGCAAGTGGGAACTTCCCTGTTCAATAAACAAGAGGATTTAGTTAAAATATCAAGGACACCTTACCACAAGCAGGGATTAATGTCAACTGCTCTTACTGCACATTGCTGGGCCCAGATCCACAGCAATATAGGAACTGAGAAGCCAAATCCTGACGTCTGTCACTGCTTGGATTGAAGGAAAGGCCCTGTGTCTCTGGAGGCACATACATTTCTGACAGCTGTGACTCATAAACATGGAGTTCTCTTCAAAACAGGGACAGATCCTCTTCGGCTCATGTGCATCTTTTTGCCAGTCTAAAAATTGTATCCAGTAACCGAAATGAACTTCTGGAATATACTGGATTTTATAGACTGAAAAAAATGACTTAATGGTAAAGCAGAGTTGGATTCCTGCATGAAATATTACAGGATGCCATTTTTGTAATTTCCTCCTCACTTGGTCATGATAACAAAGTCCTCTTGGCACTGTAAAGCCAGAGAATATGTGCCAAGTGGAGGAGATGGAAATGGGAGAGTTGCCAGGAATACAAAACACAGTTAAGGAAAGAGAGTTTGAGAGTGATTGTTGTGCGAGAGGGAACCTTTCGCGTTTTTCTTCATTGATCATTTGGAGTGGGAAGAGATATTTTTTTAAAAGCTTAGAAGCAATTCTTAAAACTGCTTTGAACCAGTCTCCAAGCAGAGCTTTGCTCACCCTGTAAATCCCTTCCTCTCTAAAGTTTTAAATGGAACAGCGACGATAAAAAAGAATTATGTACCTCCACCTACCCCTGACCATTCGAAAATGGTAAGGATAGAAAACAGAAAGCATGGCAATGTGGTTATATTTAGCTTTAATCTTTTCTCTGCCAACAGTGAAGCATACCAAGGGATACTGCACTCATTTCTGCCCTGCCCTGCTATAGGACTGATACTGGTGTCACTCTGTTCTTTTGCAATGAGGCTACTCATAGTAGGGGAAGAGAGAAGAACTAAGCTACAAGCCAAGTTACACAGTGCAGGATGGCCTAGCGTATTTTATTTCAACTGTTTACAGTGATAATATGCTCAAGGTAATTACAGTTAATTAAGAAGATGCAAACTTCTTATCTATGAGGAAATATACTCATGCTTCTAACACCTTTCCCAGAAGAAAAGGAGCAGTCACTGCGCTTCAGAGTGCAGAATTCATGCACATGCGTTTCTAAGCAGATAACTGGAAACACGTCTGAGGCTGATGCAGTGTTCTTTCTGCATAATCTTTTATACCAACCAGAGCATGAGCTGAAAGAGCAGTTATCTGCTGGCATTTCACGGGGCTGTGAAGATACCTTGGTGAATACAGACCTACCTGCCATGGACCAGTCTTATTTCTGGAACAATGCTGCCTTTTATATAGCTGTGTGACTCTGTAATGGGATAAAATTACATCCTCAGTTTTGAAACACATATTGCTCTTGCTGAAAGGTGCACGGCAGAAATGAAGCCCGAGTCTGCAATCCTGTGATTTGTACTGTTACAACAAAGAACCACAAGGCAAGTTCTTTCTATACAGCACTGAAAAGGAAGAAAGCCAGGCAACCTTCGAGCTAGTAGCCATAGTCTCCAAAATCATCCTACAATTATAACTGTCCAAGTAAAGGCATTTACATGTTCAGGTGCCTTGAGGGGTTCAGTGGAAAAGGACATGGCCCTAATCCAATCTTTTCTAATATCTTTAATACCGTGTGGAGGATCTCTTTTCTGATTCATTTTGTCATTTAAAAAAATAAAAAGCTTTGAAAATAAACTGAATATACTGGGAGATGATCAGAACTAAATTCAGACTCCTGTGGATTGCCACCACTAATAATCACAGGGGAGACTGACTGAGGGAGTAGGAGACTGGGATTTGTGTTAAAGGCCAACAGATAGGTGCCAGGTGAGTTCTTGAAGAGACCTGTTCAGGTGTCCACACCTGCAAGCTGGTTCTACGTAATTCTGATTAAAATCTCCAGCTCATTTGTTGTTGTGATACTTCCATCATATTTATCTACAGTGTCAGAAAATCTCCAAGTCACCATGAAATTTTAGATGCATCCAAACTACAATCTGGAAAAAAAAATGTCCTAGCAAATACAACTTAAGGTTGGTTCACAATGCTCAGTCCCAATAGATCCCAGTTTCAAAAGATGTTGATCATCCTGTTGAGTGTGATTTCTTATATGAAAAGTACAGAGGATGCTCTGCTTCAATTTACAACAGGTTCCCACTTCCCAGTTGCCTGACAGCCTGGTTTTCCAATGGGAAGAACGGGATCTAAAGAGATGGCCATGAGGAGGGATAGGTACTGGTAGACTGGAATGTAACATACTTGACTGCACTCACCCATTTGCATGAATGGGCCCATGGGATATGCTAAAGCATGGAGCATGCTCAAGCTTGTTCCTCAAGCAAGCTCCAAGGCTTAGCCAAAGTGCTGGTAAACTATGTGGAAAGAGGGCATGTGAGGGTTTAAAAACAGGCTCAGATTCAAAGTGACAGTGCAAATTTACACTCTTTGTGATTTCATTCCCTCTGGCTTATTTATTTTTCTGCATTATTTCCCACCACGTAAGCAAGCAGGTACCTCTGTGTAATGTCATATGTGGAATTGGCTTTTCTGAATCAGTGGTATGAGAATCTTGCTGGGGATGAGCACACAGCCAAGGGTCAACCTATGCTTAAATTATTAATAAATGCTTTTCAATTAATCTTCCTCTGCACATGTAGTAAATCAGGCCTGGATGACTTTCGGGAGCTCAGCAGGTGAATCACATGCTTATTCCTTGTTTTCTCTATTGTTTCTTTCTCAATGAGTCCTCCTGAGAAGGTGGAAGCCCTCTTCACCTCTGATGGGGCTTGTTTGTGCTCCTGTTGATGGCAGAGGAACTTCTGCAACCAACTTTAACAGGGTGGGAAAACTTACTACATGTGGTAGTGGTGCATGTGTTTTCAAGTATTTATTCAGCTTTGTGATATTATCACCTCTAGTGGGTTCAGAAAGGTTTCTGGGATTGAGACCAAATTTGCGTCAAGAAGTCATCATTATCTCAGCTGGGCCTTGGTTCTTCCTCAGCATGCATCTGCCTCGGTGATAATCCCTGGGAATGCAAACAAATGCCTATGACCTCCCAGAATATACAACAGCTGCCCCTAACAGTTTAGAGCCACACACCAGACATGGCATTAAGACCAGGGAAAGGATATTCTGTTTTACAGGCAAAGGAAGCCAAGGCTATTTCAGATATACATAAATTGCATCCCGTGTGGAGAAAGCATTAACTTTCAGCCTTTTTAGCAAGTACATTGAAGAGCAGAGATGTTTTCATGAAGTTTGTCTAATGTATTGTCCACAAAGCAGATGGAGTAAAGATGCTGAAAAATTCTGGAATGAAAAAGATGCCCCAAGAGCCAAGCTGTAAGCTAGAAACCATTTGAAGTGAGAGATGTCAAAACCAAAACTGGGAGTTCCTGAGTTTTTGAGTGTGAAGGGAATCGAGGATTGGATTTGAATGCCAGGATCTCCTGCACAACTTTGGTTCCTGGCCCCATGAGGTGAAATTAGAGTCATCTGGAATTGTTGGAAGCTACGGGAGCAGTGCTGATCAGGAGCCTGTCCCCTTCCAACCAGGGGAATGTGCTCATTGGTGCACATTAACTGGGTGCAAAAATACATAGCTCAGCATTTCTTTCAGCCTTTGTTAGGAATGGAAAAACATCACCTTCGTTTGTGACTGTAGACAGTTAATGATTTTTCCTTCCACTCTACAATGTCTCCCATTAGCAATTTAGATCTCTAGAGAATTTTAAAAAGTTATTTTTCATTTATATTAAACTCATGAACTCATGCTGGCAATCTGTAATCAGGAATTCCATATGGAATTATTGAGAGGTTATTTTTGAATCTCACCTCCTGACCACAATCTATTTGAATAAATAAGAGCATCAGAGGGATTTTTTTAATTAACTGTTAATCCAGAAATGCACATTGATAAAATCTTACAGATATCCAGTGTTAGTGTTAGACTTTCTATAAAGTTAACATTGGATAATCCAGCCTGAATCTATACTGGTTTAAGAGCAGGTCTGTAAACTGAAAATTGTATATCCAAAGACAGTAATATAGTGCTTACCCTTTACATCACATTGAAGAAAGGAAATCCTAAAGAAACAAAATGCTAAACAATAGCATCTTGTTTCTCTTTTTTAAATGACTGATAAACAGGGCAAGGAGAAGTGGAAGGAACAGCTTCACATCCAGCAGCAGCTCTTATATAACATCGGGCAGAGAACAGAGAACTTCAGACTCATTCTTGACTGGATCATGTCCACACCTTGGGGTTCATTATGCAAAGAGGTATTTGTGTGCAGGCTTTAATGAAGCATGTTAGAATGTATGGCATCACCCAGTTAGGCTCGGACTGCACCATTTTTTCTTCTAATGCTGCAACTTCGATGGCAAATCGGACACTGGCAATGTTAGGTCTGAGTTTTAGAAAGACAAATGTAACTGCTGGATTAAATCGCTACTTTACAGGCAAAAGTTACAGGGATCTGGGACACTGGTGTTGAGGGACTTGGATTCAATCCTCTACCATGAGCATGGTGATTTATATGGACACAGTGCAAACTTTAAAATAAGAGACTGACTTGGAAGCTGAAATGGAGGAGGGCAACTCCTAAGCCTACAGCACAGCTTCCCACAGTAACCCGGGCTTTACTTGGAGGTCTTCCATGAGAAAGCAAAACATGGTGAAATCACATCCAAAGCCAAACTGATGGAGAAGAGAGAATCCTTCCACAGCTGGAGGCTGATCTATACATATAAATATGTGAAGTCACAGCTTCCATTAAGGCCTATCTATCACAAGTATCTTGGCATGTGATAACTCCTCTCACTCTGAGTGATTCATAGAAATGACCCCGTTTTCAACAGCAAGGGAGAATTTGCAGGATCTTAGCTTGGCAAATGGCAACACCAAGAGTTTAGTAGAGAGATGGAAATAATGTACCAAGCAGAAAAAAATGTGGGGGAGGATGTGTGCACAAAACAGCTTGGGAGTTTAGGAAAATACCCAGCCTCCCACTAAGTTGCTATGGGGTAATTAATGAAATGTCTCATTCTCTCCAACTTTTCTTCCAACCTTTTACTCCCTAGAGGCATGAGCTATCATCAAAGAACATTTTTATTTGGCTTAGTAGGTTAATAATGATGAATGGTTTAAAAGGAGCAGCTTTGGAACCTATCTCACCTCCCACTACTGACAGTTAATCAGAGCACAGTTGGCCAAAGTGTAGATGTGAAGGAACATAAGGCTTCTTTGGTCCATTGGTGTCAGCTGGCACATCAGTATACAGTACAACTTAGAAACATTAACAGATAGTAGATGTACTAGGAGCTGATGACACGTAGTCATCAGCTTCTATTTTATATCCCCTATTTTTTTGTGTGAGCTGATAGATCACCTGCCAATCTGCTCACACCATGAGACTCCAGCTGGCAGACTCTTCAGTTTGAAGCACCACACATCAAGGACTGAAAGATCAGTTGGAAGAAATCCAAAGAAAAGCAAGAACAGTGATCAGAGCTCTAGAGAATGTGACCTGTGATGAAAGATTTAAGAGACTTGGTCTATTTAAGCTTGGAGAAGAGAAGGCAAAGAAAAGACATGATAACAGTGCTCAAATATGTGGAAGGTAATTGCAAAAAGGAAGGGAATAAAACATTTACTGTATCCATTGTGGTAAGGACAATAAGTCATAAGTTTAAAGCATAGCTGAGGAAGTTCTGATGAAACTGTAGGAACTGCAAGAGAACAGTAAATCCTCAGAATAATTTGTGTAGGGAAGCTGCGGACTTCCCAAGATTCCAGCTTCCTGAGGGCAGGAAGGTCAGACTGCTATCTGTAGGCAACAATTCAGGTATAGCAGATCCAGCCTTGGGGCATAGGGCTGGCCAAATAATTTCTTAAGTTTGCTTTCAGAATTTTTCTCCGTTCTGTGATAAAAAAACCCTCTTCTATCACTCCAAATGAAGGACACAGAAGAAATATACCCATCATCAAGAGTTAGTGTGGGCAAAACAACTAGAAACTGACATCTGAGGGATAGCAATCCCCAGAATATCTTAATACAATAATATTTTGCACTGGAGCCTGCAAATTAACCATCAGATAACACTTAAAACCTGTAAAGGGTTATTTGTGCGTTGACTAGAGACTGGGGCTAAGGGGAAATTAATGTTCCACTCATTCATTTTGGAAATATTCTCATTAGTAATTGCCCCATTTATATTTAAACAGAACACTCAAATTCCTGGCAGCAAAACACTTCCCTAGTTGCAGATAAATATTGATATTGGCTTTAAGTCAGTTTACAAAAAGAAATGAAAACAGCTCCAGTTATGCCTGTCAGGCTTTGAATCATCTTTTGAGAAAATGTTTGATGGGTGTCATTGTGCAGGACACTAAGTCAAAACTACTCACTAGTAGCATTTGGTGGGGACTGTGGGTAGAAATATGGGCCCAAAGCCAGGGGAATGCCCAAAGGAATCAACACCCATCTTGTAAATACCTTTCTCCAGTCCCTCTGTGGGAGCACTCCAGATCCAGTGATGCAGCATCTATGTTCTAACACATTGTTTCTGGGAGCTTGATGGTGTGAAATGGTATGAAGAGACCTGGAAAGAAATACCAAATTACAATAGGTTACTCTTCTTCATTTGTGCTTAGACATCTGTGCTTTAGCTTATATGGGTTTGGATCTCAGACTGCCATTATATTTAGTGGTAAGAAAGTGGGCTGAGCTTGATTAAGCAGGCTTACATGGGTTCAAGATCTTTTTCATCTCCTTCCTCACCCACAACCTAGTTAGCAGCTTTTCAACAACCACTTTTTTCCCCACAAGCCATGTAGTGCATAACCCTTGCACTTCATATATTCCTTCTTCTCCTTTGAGGAAAATAAATAGTAAATAATAAATAATAATAATAAAAATTATCAGTAGTGGTAGTAGTAGTAGCAGTAGTAGTAGTTGTATGCTCTGTGACTTTGCCTCCCAGAGCTGATGAATTTCTCACTCCTGCCTACTGCTAGGTCTTCTTTTCACTCAAGCAGTGAGACTTCTTCCCTGAACTCTAACCTTCATGCCCACAACAGCCTTTTTCCCTGAGATGAGAAGCCAGAAGATCCCATGCACTCTCAAGGATAAACAAGCCGTGGTTCTTAGCAGAAGGCAAGGGGTGTCCTAGACTTGGCAGCTGCCAGACTGCAGATGTGCTGGCCAACCCATACTGCTACCAGGCCTTTCACAGGAGATGAGGTCCACCTTCAAAGTTACTAGTCTACCAGATAATTGAAATACACAGAATTTTAAGCATCAGTTAGCTTTAAACCAAGGAAAAGGCTATGAGAGTGCCTTTCAACTAAAAGGGATGAAGAATACCCCTCCCTGGAAGTGTTACCCCCTCCCTGGCAGTGTTCAAGGCCAGGTTGGATGGGACATGGAGCAACCTGGGGATGGTCAAGTGGGAGGTGTCCCTGCCCATGTCAGGGGGGTTGGAACTAGGTGAGCTTTAAGGTCCCTTCCAACCCATTCTATGATTCTATGAAGTATTCATCCTGAGGTGATTATTTACTGCATAATATTTGACACTGACATTTCAGTTATCTATCAGGAATACCTGCCAGCTTTCATTTCTAAGAGACAGGAAATAGCTGCAAAGAAAATAGTAATGGCTTAGGGTATTCACAAACGAGTTGCAAACTAATCCCAAATCCTCAATGAGAGATGTCTCATAAAAGTTTGACTATTCTGTTCTCAGCTTTTTTCCTCTTCTGTTGGGGAAGCCCTAGATATCCTGTCAGGACCAGATACCAGAAAATATCACAAAGAGGCCCATATGCAAGGTACAAAGTTGCTGTATGCAGATCTGCTAGGGACTTGCTGTAACGTCTTGGGGAAGTCAATTGCCATTCTATGCCTCAGTTTCCCCATTGCCTGTATGGCAATAAAGACATATAACTACCCCTCTAAACCAACATGTTTGGCCTGATGTATTCTGTCAAAACCAGTAGGAGTCCAGACCACTCAGTGGGCACGTAGGTGCTGTTGGTGGTGCACAGCTGGCTCCCATACCTGTGGATATCTTACCTAACCTTCCAGCCACCAAGACACAGATGATTTGTCCTGATCTGCCTGAGGGCACTGATACTCAGGATTTCCCATTCATTGCCACTATAAAGCTAGAACGACAGCTCCATTAGTTTGGAAAGTCATTATGTGAACAGGAAACTACCTCAGACCTTCTGGCTCAGCTCCTTAACTGCTCTTTTCTTTTTTTAGTGTCCTGACCGGATGTGTGGAGGAGAAGACACAGCAGGACAGCACACAGGGGAGACAGGGCAGGCAGGAGACAGGGGTTTTGCTTTCCTGCTCCACTGGGTGACCTCAGGCAAGTCACTTAACCTCTGCCTCCACTCCCACTCTTTGGTAGCACAGCTATTGGACAGCTCTTCATGGTGTGGGCAGCCTCAAAGCATGCTCGGGGACATTCGATCAGGGGACCACTAGAACACCTACTCCAACATTTTCTGTGGGCCAGGCCACCACATTTCACCTAATTATTCTGAACCAAATAATTTGTGTTTGTCAAAAACGGCTCTGCCAGAAAGGCTTCTGAGCTTTGTCTGAAAACATCCAGCAACACAGAATTTCTCATGCAAATTTATTCAGCTTCAGATCTATCTGCTGCTTTTTGTTTTGCTGGATAACTGAGGAGCTCAGCATGGCCCAGTATTTTACTTTTTTCTTCAGGAATGTACTTACATAACATTTTTACTTCACCTCTCAATATTTGCCAGTTAAACATATTTAACCAATTTATGTTCTTGTTCTGAAGCATTTTCTCAGCCTTTGTGGAACTTCTGTACCTTCCTTTAATAGTTTCCACACTTCCTACTGTGCCAGAGTGACATGTCACGGTAGAACAGCTTTGCAGGAGATGTGACAGCCCAAGACATCAGTCAGGCAAGCGTTGTGGGGAGAAATCATGTCATTCATACATTAGATCAACTGATGGAGTTAGAAGGAAAAGGTTTCAGGTACATGGTTTTTAGGTTCCAGACCAGTCCTACACAGAGGAACCGAATCACCTTTTGAGTCCTGCTGTTGCTCCACTTCAGTGCAACCAACAGTATTAACTTGTTCTGTCTCACTGGGAGATGCACTGACAGATATGCTGGCTGGCTTATCTGCTCTGCCTCTTGCTTTCTGCCAGTCACTGTTAGTACAACAAAGGTCAAGGGCATGGTATCCTGGGTGACATGGAAATCAATAATAATAACTAAATAATGGGAGAAAGGCTCTTTGAAAACTGTTTCTGCTTTTCAAAGGGAGAAAGTTTGTCTTGGCAGAAAAGTGAGATTTGTGTGAAAGATTTTGAAATGTGTGCTGAAGATTTTTGACACTTGATTTTTGCCTGAAAGGTTATACAAAATTCTGCTATCCATAGCTGTCGTGTCATCTGTGTTCATTAAACACTTATGAAGCTCCCTGAAACACATTTTTAATCTCTAGCACGTCCAATATTCCCTGGTGGTGTTCTCTGAACACTACTTTTCTCCTTCTAATTCAGCCCTTGGACTTGTCTTCTAGTTGAGGCTAAAATTGGTTGTGCCTTACATGAGACAAGCTGCTGTGCAATGCAGAGCAAGTCCCAAGTGTTCATTTGAAATGTCCAAACAAACAACGAAGGAAACAGTGCTGCTGGGAGAACGAATGAGAGGAGAGAGGACATCCATCAGCCCTGGCCAAAGCCCTTGGTGCTTTTCTCCATGACCTTGTATTGCAGAATAGATGCTTAGATACTATATTTGCTTGAGAATTTTCTCCATTTAAGAACCACAGAAAGGAACTAAGGAGTTCTCCCACTTGATTAACAATTTGGATTCTGATTTTTTTTTAATTCAGCCATTGTTGGGGGGTAGAACTATTATAATAGTGCCATTTAGGTATGTATGGGCATCACAGCACCATGTTCAAGCTTACAAACTGGCCCAAAACTGTGAGCCCTAAGGATTTGACACAGAGACTCAGAGAACTGATTGGCAGCTGAAAAACTAAGGAGTCTCACAAGAATCATCCCAGAGGCATCCAGCACTTTGGCAAAAATCTGATTGTTCTGGGGGGAAACATCTGGATTCTGAAGGAAGTGTTTTTCTTATATTCATACTAAAAAGCAATGAGGACAGATAAAAGGTTGGGTTTGGGCTTTTGTCAGTTTTGTGTTGTTGTATTCTCAATCTAGGGGTAATTTTTTGATTTGCCTAAACCAGATATTTATTCCTACTATGAAGATGAAATTATTTTCTCTCTTTCCTAGGATACATTGGTATGTATCTTCTCTAATCCTTAACATGCTGCTTGTAATTGCCACATCAATACACGTCTGCAAATCTGACTGCTCAGAACTTTGTCCCAAGCACTGGAAAACTACTGCAGCCTGAGAAGCATGGCTAATAGGATCCATCTGCTTTGGAGACATTTTTAATTCCTATGATTTACTCCTTAATTTTCTCTTCTCTAATTACACACAAACGTCAGCGGGGAGGACTGGAAAAAGAGAAACAAGAAGGGAAAAATGAGCCAGCTGTCAGCAAATGACTGCATTTCGTGTTGCAGTCACTAGCCGGCATGATCCCCACAGTCGTTGCAATGCACCCTGGTGCCCAGCACTTTCTCAGAGGTAGACTGTGAAATGAGAAATGCTTTTCAAGTGGAAGAACAAAAGGAAGAATCCTGATGGATGAGAGAATTGTGTCTGAAGAGAAAATCCAGAGGTACTATCAACAGGTTAGATGGACTGTTATTGTCATGCACTGAGACCTAGGTGGGGAGAAGAGCCCTCAGCAAAGAGGTGAGCGAGAGGGACAGCACAAGGTCCTGTCTTCCCCACGTCCCTGCAGGAGTGCACACCCTCCTGCTTGCCCTTGCCAAGCAAATAACCTGCCCTGAGAAAGTCTGGCCCCGTGGGGGTGACACAGCCCAACTCAATGCCATGGAGGCCTGTTCAGATGCTTCAGGTGTTTACTGCCTTTTTTTTTGCTTAGAGAAACAATATATATCCTATATATCCTCCCTGGTCCTAGCCATAATTTGTAGTGATAGAGTCACTTGTGCCTGTGCTGCTGCCTCCCTGCCTGGGGTTGCACGCAGAGTGTGGTCAGCAACTCTCAGCTGCATCTAGGACAGAGAATCTCAAGATTTGATGACAGTTTTTTCAGTGATTCAGCAAACTAGGCCTGTTTCAGACAGACTTCAGTCCTGCCTATGCTGCAAGAAGGACACAAACTGTCTCTAAATCTGAAAATAGACATTCACCCACCCTGATCTACTGCTGTGCCTGTGTCGTGCAGTGTATCACCACTGCCTGCCACACCTGATGACTTTTTTCCAGGCTGCTTTGCCCCAGAAATGGCAAGCAAACCTCCCCCATTGCATTGTTCCACCCCACACTCACCTTATGCTCCTTTGAGCTCTGCATTTTCTTGGTTTTACCTTCCCTGGCTCCACTAGTGAAGAACCTCCACAGCCCCCTTGAAGGCCTGGGGTCACCCACAGCTGCTGCCCCCCCCAAGGGGCTGTTTGAAACCAAGAATTTGAGAAAAGCTGAACTACTCAAACCTGAGCCTTTCCTGGAGTTGTGGCTGATTCCTGAGGGCATCACTCAGCTTCATAAAACCTTTACCATCACAACACAGGACAAGGTGTAGAAGGAAAATAGAGACCAAAAGAAATCGCTTCTTTGTTTTCTTACCATATGAGGGAATTGTTCATACATTTCCAAAAGGTGCTGGGCAGTTCTGATAACCTTTATCAAAATACTAATAATTAACAAGGAACACTTGTCTCTCCAGGTAACCATGTGGGCCCAGATTTTAGCATCTTGTTACCAGCAACTGATCAGCAGGTCACACACAATAACACTCTTTCTTATATATCCCAGTATTTTTCTAACGTAGGTCAACCTTATGAACACAAATGTATTCATCTTCACGCTGAGGAAAAAATATGAAATCTTCATTTTGCCAATAGGAAACAGAGAAATAACCAATCTAAGGGCTTAGGCACAGAGGGAAGTTGCTGAGTTGGCTGATTTGCAGCCCGCAGTGCAAGGTAACCCCCAAAGGGTTCCTCAGATCACTCTCCTGTTACAGCACGCAGAGGTCAGTCATCTGTCAGTACCCTACTCTCATGCAAGGAATTTAGGCACCTCGTTTCCATGGAAATTATTTACAGCTAAGCACTGAAATACTATCTGAGCATTTACTGAGGTCATCTAAGAACTTTCCAGTTAAACCTGGACTTGAACAGACTCTTTCCAAGTACCATGACCAGTGAAACATCCTCCTTTGTTTGCTGGCTCTGAAACTCTTACAACAGCATCTAGAAAAGAAAGGTAACAATCTGAATGTGATTTTAGGTTACTAATAATGATATGTGATAAATTAAGTGCAGATTATTAGCCACAGTGTTTGTGTGAGGTAGCCATTAAAAGATATTGCTAAAAAGAGGAAAACTATAATTTTTTATTTAAATCTTTTTTTGGCTTAGTTTTGTCTACTTTTAAAATGTTTCTTTTCAGTATTTAATTGTTAATTTTGTTATTTCCAATTTTAAAAATTCCATGAGCAACAAAACCAAGTTGGACCACACAGACTGCATTTCTGCAAGCCTCATATAAACTGTTCTGTCTCCAGTCCTGAAATCCAAAAGGCTGACAAATTCCTCTCGTATCCCTACTCTTGATTTTTAATAATCTCACCATGCTGCAGGTGTGAACTAGGAAGGTGTTTGATGTAACCAGGTTTATGAGGCCATGATTAATACACCAGGCACTACTGTAGGACCCAGGAATGCTTCCTGGCTCCCAAGTCTAGGTGTAAGTACTGGCAAAGCTCCAACTCTGTGACAGAACCAAGTCTCAGCCCTGCTCAGCCCTTCCTGAATTTCAGTTTCCGTGCAAAGAAACCCAAGCCTGTAAGCTAGAAATGCCCTAGGCTGTGCCTGAACAGGCCCCTGAGGAGGACAAGAAATGCAGTTTATTGCAGGGCACGGAACAGATGCAGCCATACAGTGACATAATCAGGGTATAGGTGACATTAACACTGCTTCCTCAGCTCTGCGTGTCAACACTTCCTCTTCCATCTGAAACAGTGCAGAGAAGACCATGAGTTAGCACCAGGGAGACCTGGGGAAGAGGTGAGGCCAGGCTGTCCAGGAACAAATCAACACATGCTTATGGCTCTACCTCAGTGGCATGGACATGTAAGTACTTCCTACAGTTGCAGAAAGTACAGGCTGAGGAAGACAGCACGAGTCAGATGCTGATCTCACTCATCATTTCTCACCCAACTGATCTCTGTGCAGGTCCTGGTTTGGTGCACAACAGGAATTTGAGCTCTGGAGTCACTGATGGCTCTGATGTGTGGCTGACAACAGATGCCAGCAAGGAGCTCTTACATGGCACCCTCTGCCTGGAAAATTACCTGATTGCTAGGGTAGAAAAAGCCAAACCTTTCCCACCTTCTTTCACAGAAATCTTTTGCTCAGGGGTCTCATACATTTTCTATAATAGGTACTGAAAACATTTTGGCTCTATACACTTTAGTAGCCAATGTGTTTTTAATCCCGTGTGAGGGGGAAGGGACTTATTTTTGACAATAATGAGTCACTTTCTAGCACTGACAGTATCCTGGGTTTTAACCTATGACTTTTTTCTTCACCCTGCTTAGTTCTTCCCATGTGCAAAGTAATTTGGCTCTGTAGAGGCCCTGTCATGGTTATTTATATATTCTGGACCTCTATTTGTTCCTCATCTCTCTCCCATCACAGCTTGGTTCTGCATGGGAGCGTCTCTGGGCAGAAAGCAAAACACTCCAAAGACAAGACACCATTATCTTCCCCCTCCTCCTGTATGAGTTCCCTAGGTGGACTTTCTAAAGTCTGCACAGTTCTTGGCAAAGTACCAGATCAGTAGGAAAGTAAAAAAACCCCACTGACTTCATGTTTCATGTCACAAAGATGTAGTAAAGCACTTGCTTTTCAGTGCTCTATGTTCTCTATGTTTTCATTCTGCTGTTTGTGCACAGAGAATTTGAGCTCAGAGGAAGATCTGAAACTTGTGTTGTCTTTCTGGCCACTCTGCACATTCATACCCTACATCCCACAGCCAGGTATGAACATCTCTGTGGAACAATGCAGTCAGTTGATGCCCTCACAAGGAGCATTCCCAGCAGGTAGATCACTGCCCTGGTATCTAAGGCAAATGGATGATATTAATTCTCCCATTCCAAACACACCTCAGGTCTTAAAGCTGTCTCATTTAAAATTGCATGTCTGTATTAGACACTTTGGGTAAGTACACTACCTCAAGCAACAGGTCTGCAATTTCTGGTGAGATTTAGGTGTTACTACACTATAAATAATAAATAGAAATTATAACAGAGACATTTATAGAAGCATATACCCAGATATATATACTTTACTCCCTCTAACATTATTTATTTGCTAAGATCAGGCAGTGACCTCAGCAATGAAAAACACCATTAGATACGCCCTGTATTTTGCCAAAAATATCAAACATTGTAATGGGTTTCTTTGTATATATGTGCTATTTCACTGCTGTTCTTTACTGAATTAAATGGCTTGACTGATATTTTTTCATCAGCTCTCACAGGCAAGGCTAGTGCTTTCACTCTCAGAGTAGCACTTGGATTCTAAGAGTTGGAAGACTCAAATCCTGTTTCCGACATTAGGTATTAACTGCCCATCTGTGGTTAGGTGCCTGTGGGTTGAAGCAACATAATTCCTTCTCTTTTTGAATGAAATATCTGTGACTGACGCAGTTTGCACCGTGATCTCAAACACTTGCACCTTCTACAGAAGATAGAGAACAGCACCATACCCATACCTGCTACAGGCAAGCAGAGTACTGAAGAACAAACAACACTCGCCCAGAGCACGTACCATGATTCCTGCTTTTTGCATTACGTGACAGAATGAACATGGTCCCCATGAAGCTGGGAGAGGACTACGTGGTGGTGGAGATAGATCACGGTTCAGAAATGGCTGCAGCTTTGAGCAGGCTCTCCCCTGCTGCCTAGAGCTTGAAGACCGCAGTGAAAATGAATGCAGGTCAGTGAGTCAGTTGCTTGAATTTCTTTGTTTAACCAGTTATGGGGATGCCCGTATGTAGCTGCTTCACCTTTCAGCCTTTCCCTGGTAGAAATGCAGAAGAACTTGCCTTCCAGACTTGTGGTGGTGTAGATACAACTGTGAAGATGATATATTTCTGCACTTCACTGTGCCCTCCAACAACAGGAGACACCACACAGCGTGGCTGCTTCTTACGCTTTGAAACCATGAGACAAAAGGACATTAGTGCTGTGTCCCCCCTTTCTGGAGATGAGGTTTTCTTTTGCAACTGTTATAATCCTTCAGTCCCAGGAAAGGATGCATAGCCTACCCTATGGATGCCGGTGCTCAAACTTCTCTGAAGCTGCTTGTATGGTATCCTTTGTATAGGTACTGAACTCACTCCTGTGTCATGTTGAGTGCCCCCTCTGAGGTGCTGATGGCTCCCTTGTTTCACTGTCTGCTGTGGGAGGAAAACAGTGCAGCCGAATGTTTATGGTGCCATAAAACCCAACAACAGTAATGAGGTGGTGACATGAGCCATGCAGTATCTGCACGGCTCCCAAGCTCTGCCTCTGTTCAGCTGATCCATCAGCACTGCCTCTCTGACATGGCACTTCCCCAGCTCTCTGCAAGGAAATTCTCAACAATCATTTTATTAATAAGGAAACAAGTACCAACTTAGAGATGAAGGTGCTAATTGTGGCACATCAGCAGCCAGAAGAAGCAGTTCCTCCAGGCTCACAAACATTAATCTGCTGTGGCTGCTGGTCAGAGCGAGAGGCATTCCCTTAGTGGTGCTGACAGCTGCTAATAAGACAGCAAAACACTCTGCAAGCATGACCATTGATGCTGCCAGCCAGGAAGATGAGGATTCAAATCTCTGCCAGATCTCAGTCTCCAACATTTGGTTGTTGAATGAGGGGGTATACGGGAGTCCCTTGCAGGCAGGAAAAGGGATAAAATTACTTTCCATGCGTGTACTGCTACACTGGTGAAAGGAAGGCTTGGTTAAGCAGCACAGCTCTGAATGGGTCATGCTTTCTAGCCCAAAGCAACTCTCTGATGCTATCTTGAGGTCTATTGACAGTGCTGTTGAAGATGAAAGGTAAGGAATAACTGTCACTATTTTTATGATCAGGTTGTTGGAACAAGGATATGTCTCGGATGGGTATCTCAGTAGTGAATATTTTCAGGGAAAGAACTCTTCCTACTTGTGCTTATATCGTGTCCTCGCCAACTGGCATCTGAACATCACAGAATCACAGAAGTGGTGGTTGGAAAGGATTTCTGGAGGTTTCTAGTCCAATCTCACATTCGCCTATTGGAGCATTGCCAGTACTATATCAAGGCAGCCAAGACCAAGAGCCTCTGGGGACAGCGATGGCACAGCCTCTTTGATAACCTGCTCAGTGCTGCACTATCTTCCTAGTGCAATAATTGCATCTCATTATCATCTTCCTTCCCTTCAATAACTACTGAAAGCATAGCAGACTACTCTTCCTGTGGATGGGGAACAAGGTAGTCCTCTTTACTTGTCTTTAGTTCATTTAAGGCTGTTATTTAAGCAGCCTTAAGACTGAAGATGTTTTCACTCATGCCCAATATGAATATCCTACTCCACAACCTGTGGCTGTAGCACACTTACAAAGAAGTAACCAAAGAAAGCAGATTTGGTTCCCCAGCTGTGCACGTGTATTTACTTGAAACCAAGGACCTCAGACCCAGGTACTCATCCTGCACCTCTTGTGCTTCTACATTCACAGCAACCACAGCAAAAGACAGGTAAATTGGAGATGTAACCTTGTGTACTGGCAGAAATTTGTGCCTTGGAGAACAGCAATTTCAATTCCATCCAAATGTCATTAACTTTCCTAGGGACAAATACCTCCCCTCCTCCACATCCCAGGGCCTGCTGTTGTTTCTTGAACTCCCGACAATGTTTGGGACTGTGTCAGTCTTTTCCATGCCCTACCAGCAAAACTGAAACCGTGGCTAATCTCTTCCTTTGCAAAACTTCCAGTTAGGGATATTCTGTCACAAGGAGCTGGTATTCAGTGAGGAAAAAGGCCAGACTGCTACGCCAGGTGCTGGGGCACATTATGGATGCAACAATAGTTCAGCCACAGCGTGCACAAATACAGCTACATGTCTGGCTGGAATCAAACTGCATTCCTTCCCTAAGCTGGCAGCTTACCTCCGTCTCCTTCTGCAAGACCCTGACTGACCTCAGTACCGAACGAGCCCCCATCCCATCTCCCTCGTTGGCTCATTCCATCTATTATTTTGTGACACAAGTAGGCTGCCTTGTGATTTAGAGGTTCCAAAAAGAAAAGAAATTTGCTGCATCAGTCAAATTCCTGCACCTTTCTTTTTCTAAGTTGTAGCTGGGCAAACATCCATAGAGTCAGTAGCTAGACAGCAAAAAGAAGCAGAGAAGGAAGGGGTGGAGGGGGAGGACACAGAACAGTTATGAATTTGAATTATGAAATGGAGAATAAAGGTCAATGTCTGGGGAAATGGAGAAGGGAAGCAATAAAGAGGCAAGATGAGGGGACAAGGAGAAACTTTGAGAAAAGTGGCACATAGACTCTGCCTGGACAGTTACCATAGATTTACATTTCACTATTAAAAAGGAATCAATGGCTGGCCCTGAGCCTCACGATGGCAGCCTCTGCTGTTCTGATCTCAGGACCAGCATCTGTCAGCAATTTTCAAGAGGAACCATTAGAAATCACAACATTTAACAGTTTTTCTTGGCCCCCTGGAATTTTACCACCCCCATCAGCTACTGAAAAAAAAAGCAGGGGGTTGGAAGGAGGATAGGGGAGGAGGGTGGAAGAGAAGGAGGAAGGGAAAACAAAATGGTACTTGTGAGATTTAGTGTGTACCTCCCTCTTCTCCCCTGCTTATATGCTACATCCGCAGAGGTGATATATAGATGGTGGTTTTGGCCTCATTCCTATATGCTCTAAGAACACGGATGCTGGTTTAGAGAAGAGCCCTAGGCTGGCTGGAAATTCCCTGTGAGCGGGCTCCAGGAGTCTTTGCTGGGGAGCCTTCCCGGAAGCAGAACAGACTCAGAGATTTACAGCACTTTGCAAAGCAAATTGTTCCTGACACTCCTGACAGAAGAGTGACTCCTGGGCATCTCATATAAATCCAACAGAAAGAGAGATGTAGCATTTCCCAGAAGTGGTTCAGTCACTTGGCTACCACCAGATGATTTATTCCATCTGTTCTTCTACCCAGGTCTCTAAATAACGAACCACAAAAGGCAGTGTGGGGAGTGGGGAAAGGGAAGAGAGGTTTCTCAGAGCATTTTGCCAAGCCTGCCCATGTGCTGTGCTTGGTGGTCAGCTCTGGAGGGGACACCAAACAGTCTCGATAAAAAGGTTTTTAAATAAAGCATTTAAAGGCCTGGTTCTGCTTGGCACCAATAAAATCAGTGAAACAAAACTGAATGAAGGAAAGCAAATCATTGCAGGGAGGTTTGAATGCATTTTTTTACAGTGCCAGGAGTATGAATCGAAACCACTGTGCTGAAGGAGAGACTTACGTGGCAGCTAAAGGATGGGCTGTCATGATGGTAAGGAACACTCTGCCAAGTGACTTATAAGGACCAGAATCCAGGGTCTGATCCATTTTTCTCTAAATGCTGCCTAAATCCAGCCCCAAAGCACCTAATGCTACAGGGATTTAAAACTATCCTGAAGACTGAACAGTATTTCAGGTCCAGATCCGAACTTTGATGCTGCCTCAGCTCCTACGTGAGTTCAATATAAAATAAACCAGGCTATTTCAGAGGAAGGAACCTACAATGATCATCCACCTGGTGGACCACTTCAGGGCTAACCACAAGTTAAAGCATCTTGTTAAGGGCATTGTCCAAATGCCTCTTAAACACTGACAGGCATGGGGCATTGACCACCTCTCTAGGAAGCCTGTTCCAGTGTTCAGCCACCCTCTGGGTAAAGAAATGCTTCCTAATGTCCAGTCTAAACCTCCCCTGGCACAGCTTTGAACCATTCCCACACATCTTATCACTGGATACCAGGGAGAAGAGCTCAGCACCTCCGTCTTCATATCCCCTCCTCAGGAAGTTGTCGAGAGCAACAAGATCACCCCTCAGCCTCCTTTTCTCTAAACTAGAGAAGCCCGAAGTCCTCAGCCAGTCCTCACAGGATGTGCCTGCCAGCCCTGTCACTAGCGTGGTTGCCCTTCTCTGGATGCATTCGAGGACCTTCAAAGCCTTCTTAAATTATGGGCCCCAGAACTGCACACAGAGATTATATCTGACAAATCACCTGAAGCATTAGGGCCCTTGCCCTTACCCCCTTGTGCTCTCCCCTATGCCATGGTCTGGTTATGAGCATTTGTCTTTAACTATGTGATTTATGTTCCATAGCTTTGGGAGGTATTTTGTATTTTATACAGACTCGAAGACCAGTCGGTCCTTACCAGTCTTGTGCCTTGCCAGACTGCAAAGAGACCAGACTTGGAAAAGTTAAGCTGAGCCTACAACATTAGCTGTGAGCAATGGAGGAGAATCTGGATTTTGACTTGCCATTCCCAGAGACCAGGGAGCTGTACCTTGAGTTCCTGTTCCACTCTAGCAATGAAATACATTTGCTCACAGACCCCCTGACTTTTCTGTGATATTTTGCTAGAAAACAGCTTGGGTTAAACATAGAGATTTGAAAAGTTGCTCCTGGGCAGAAGGCCACATTATCAGTGTAATCATTTGATTTACTCTTACTGCACAGAGAGTCCTACTGCAAGTTTAGACCAACCCCAGGGCCCCTGTGTAGCATCTCTCTTGACCTCAGAGGAGTGAACACCTTTATCAGCTACTTGGGCAGACTGAGCAAGAAGTGAAGAAAGACTTGGGGGAGAGATGTCTCTCAGCCTATGCTCAGCTTACAGTGACTTAAAAACCTTCCAAACAGAAATGCCAAATGAGTTTTAAAACCTTCCAAACAGAGAAGAGCTAAATGAGTTTTTCAGATCCCTTGGACACTTGAAACACGTGCAAACACAAATGTGACTTGCAACATCTCACAGCCTGAATTCCAGCAACACCATATAACAAAATGCAGTTTATATAATGGGGACAGGGGGACAGACAAGTGACATGGGGGGATAAGTTCAATAAGACTGGTATCAAGCAGTCAGCATGGTCTTGACTATCAGATCTTGATTTGTCTACACATGATATTTGGAGTCTAGCCAAGTTTTAAAAAAGTATCTATGGTGAGCTAAACTAAGCTTGGCCACCCTGAACCTTGGACTAGATTACCACATAGAGAAGAGTGGAAGCTGTATGTACCAGTGTGTTTTAGATTACTGAATCAATAACCCCTTATTTTACACATTTGGTTCATATTTGAAAGATTCCACCAGGTTTTTTTACTTGGTTCTATCTCTGGTTTCACTGTCATTAGCTAAACAAGTTGCCTTGTAATAATTTTTTGGGTTATTTCCATTAAAAGAAAAAAAGTTTCCTGGTTACTATGACATGATTCAGGATTTTAGAAAGGAACAGAGGAATCTTAGCATCTGTTTTCATGATGCCTTGACAGGGACAAACCTCAACTAAGCATCTTATTGAAAAGTTTCTCATCCTGCATTTTATCAAGTCTCGATGCTTTTGCTGAAAGTAAAAAATGTGCACACATGCTAACCACAGACTGGTAGCCAAAGGTGATGGAACTGTTAATAAAGTAAGTAGCACACACTAGATTAGCTGCGAAGGAGACGGATCGTGGAAATTAAAAAATATTGAGGCAGCTTGGCTAGTATCTAGGAACACTTCAGCTCCAAGTATATTTGGACGTTCACCGGGGAAGCTATCTAGTACAAAATATTCTTAAAATCAGAGCCAACTACTTTTAAATTCATGTGATGCTTTTTCCATGTTTAATTTGCCATTAACTGCCTCACTTGATTGATGATGCCCTTTTAGTTGTGGGTATCTCTGGCATCCCAGATTCTTCCCACTGCTACAGTTAGAATTGCCTAAGTAAGTTACCTTCAAGGATCAATCAGCATATTTGGACACATCAAAAAGCCAAGAACTCAAAAAATAAATAATAATAAAAAAGATCTTAAGTTTTCCAGCATTATTTTGTCTCTTCAAAAATACTTGAAATCATTTGCAAAAGATTCGTATAAACACAGAGCTTGTTTTTCTAGACTGAATACCTGCTACAGCCTGTTCACTGACTGTCCTTGAACCAGACCCTGAGCCATCACAAACCAGCTTGCACTAAGGAAGACAAGTAAAGCAACACCGCTTTACACCAGGCAAACACTTGGCCCATCCTGTCCTTCCTGTACAAATTTCTTGTTTGTTTAAATTCTTTATAAATCATAAAAGGCTGCCTTCTTTGTCAGAAGTATGCAGTACCTGAAGTGTTTACAGTTTCTTACCACGCATAAACTTCTCTCTCCCTTTGGAGCTGTAAACGTTTGATACCTTCCAGCAACTCATCTCTGTAATCAACTCAGAGGAGAACATTTTTGGATAATGCTGTCATATTTCCTAAAGCAAAACAAGTAATTCAGAGCAGCAGATAAATTAATTCGCTTTAGAGGTTTCAGTATGTCTTGATTTCAACACAGCGATGCGTACCAGTGTGAGCCCAGGGATTAAGTGACTACATCCAGCATTCCTTACTGGGAATAACCGAGCAATTTCCTTGCCATTTCTCTAACTTTCCTTCCTCAGAACCACTTACTGAAAAATTTGTTATGAAGCAGATCTTTTTCTGGTTCTGTGAGTTTGAAATGGAGATCTTAAAGAATAGAAAGAGACTCCAACCAGATGGAAGGTGTATTTTCACATATGTGCCGAGTCCCCGAGAGGAGTCCAGGAAAAGCAGGTGTATCTCTTTTCATGAGCGTTCAAGTAAATTATAACCACACTCCAGAACAAAGAGACTGTTCCACATGGCTGCAACTGATGCCTGCAGAGTGTCATGAGCTGAGGTTTTGACCTCCCTGTATCACTAACACCAAACATTTATTTGAGTTCACGGAAATTAAGCTCCAGTATATCACCAGAGTTCAGGGGTGTTGGTTAGGTCTAATACGATATTTCTATCCCATTTGAACTTCTATGATTTCCTGGCTGTAAAAGGTAGTGTTTGCTCATTGCTTCAAATTGCACATACTACTAAAGGTTTCAAAGAGCATATTCCATCCTCCACCCCAGAGATATGTGAATTGCAGTGGGAAGATCAGGTAGAGGAGGATGAAAGGAGCAGGACAGACACTAGCACCATTGGGATTGCTGGATAAGGAGACAGGAACTTGCTCTTTACCCACAAAATGTGTGCAGCAATGGCAGTTGTTTGGCAGATCTCAGTCCTACTTCAAGACTGTGTTTTAGCCATCAGGAGAACAAATACAAAGTGAGTTCAAGATATGAGTGCTCTTTTCTGCAACTCATCTGTTGGTGAATGGTGCCAATACCACTGGTGGGCTTTAGGGAAAGGTCTTGGCATACATCCACCACAAACTAGCTCAGTAGGGATAGCGCCACATTACTGAAAACAGCTGGAGTGCTAACTGCTATCTGCTCCTCACAGCTGGCTCCAGTGGCTGCTCACCAAAACAGATCCTGCAAATCCTTCCTGACCTACCTTAGTGCAGAGCCAGCTGTGAGCTGTGTGGCTCAAGGGGTCCAAAGCACAGCAGGAGCATCCACGGCCCATTGCAAAGACCTGTCACTGCACTGCAGACACAATGTTCTCAGGCATTTCCAACAGTTTTGCAAGTGGTTTCTAATCCTTCTGAGAAGAAGTAAGCAAAGTGAGACACCAAGAATGATCAATGGCTGGGACTCTGTGCTGAACAGCAAGGATGCTTGCATGCTTTCATTTAGGATAAAAAAATGAAAATCACTGCTGATCAGAATTTCCAGGCAACAAAGTTTATGAATGTGGCATAGGACTGCAGTGCAAGGGATATCACATGGGAAGTTAGCCATATTCAGCAGAAATGTTTTGATATGGGTACCTCATCCAAGGCCAAGCTTGGCACAATGGAACATCACCCAGGCAGTGGTGACAGGCAAAGGCTGCAGAGACCATGAAGCAGCCTCTAGATCACCACGTGACCTTTAGGGATCTTTCAGATGATTTTTTCAATCAGGAACACGAAAATACTCTCATCTGTACAGACATATCTTCATTATGTGGTTACCACAGATGAGTAGCACCAAGGTTAATTAAATGTTGGTAAAAAGAGTTACCCTGACAAACAGCTTATGCAATCCCATTCACATGTTACTGGGATAACTGGAGGGTTTTCATGGAGGTCTCTACCATGCAGCCAGCTGTTGCTTCTGGATTTCTTCCCCATAGGCCTTAATGCTGCTGTGCAGATACAACTGAACACCATAGCTGGGCTAAAACCTCACTCAACCGGGGCCAGTTGCAGTATTCCATTGAGACACATTTGGAAAATATGCCTTTAGATCACATAGCTGTGCAGTGCCCTACCCTCATTTCTTTCTTACGGACACAACTCCTTCTGAAAGTGTGTTGAAATCACAGAGAGACATCTCTAAAATGATTTTGTAATTTGCCTAGAACATTATGTAAGAGGAGAGAACATGTCACATCAGTTTGAACCACAGTTTAAGTTATTCCTTTTACCTGGAAATTATGGGTCAGATTCTGCCTCCCAAACTGGTGCAAAATTATGCACTTCATGGCAGTTATTATCTTGCTTTTCACAAAACCACAATGTGGTCCTCCTTACAGTAGAGACTTGCAATGTGCACGAAAGGACAAGCAGAGCCAGCATGAGGGAGAGTAGTGGAGGAAAGCAGCATCTCTCCTCATGGGAGCAGTCCCATGCTCAGCACACGGCCTGCACCATGCAGTTCTCTTAGTCCTGCAGCACACGATGGTCTCTTCCTGTGGTCTCTCTTCATTAAGCTCTTTTAAAAAGTACCAGCTGAAAAAGCTATTTTGTACAAAGACCTTAAAAAAATCATTTTTCCTCCTTCCTTTTTGCTTGCTCTGCAAAGCCCATGAAGCTGCCTGTCCCCTCATCTCTGTGAAAGCAGACTGCTGCCAAAATAGGAAGTCTGCATCATAAACCCAGCTGATGTCAATTAATATGGACCCACTGACTTTTATGGAGTTGTACTAACTTACAACAGCTGAGGGTGTAAAGATATCAATATCCAGCAAATTACATCGATTTCTAACATAGTATCTGGCCCTTAATCTACAGGCAGTCCAAAGAGATTGCAAAAGCTTTATTTAAAAGACTAAGCCTGGGTGATACTATAATGCAAATATTCCCACCAAACAGAGGTCTTCTACATGAGGAGCAGGGGCCAAGAGCTCTTTGGGTGAGGGAGACTGCATGAAAAATGTTCTTTTCCTACTTCATTATGGGTGGTAGAAGCACACTTGTTACCTCTGAAGTAATCTGAGGTTTGAAAAAGGCTGAGATTTGAACTTCTATGCATCTGCTATGAGATCAGCAGAGACTTTTGATTCGCAGATAATGAAGCTGTCTCCTGTCTGCTCCTGTAGGACAGTCTCCATGGAAAAATCCAGAAAGGAGAGGGAGAAGAAAAGGCAGCCCCACAGCCTGCAGTGTGGGAGCTTCCCCTGACACAGCAGCGACGTCACCCAAGAGTTGATGTGCTTCATGTTACCAATTTTCACTGCTACATAATGGTGGTATAAAAAGCAGAGCAAGCAAAAAACCACAAAACACCAAATCCAAAAACCTTTCCATCCCATTTGTGCAATACTTTTATCTATTTTAACTCAATGTGCAGCTTTTCAGCAGCAGGACACAGATAGGGTCTCCTGCCCTGCATTTTCCCTTTTTCATGTAAGAAGTGAGAGCTCTGTTCTGGGAAGAGCCAAGGACATCCCCTGGCTTGGGAGACAACACTCACAGAAAGCATCCATTAGAAATCCTTCAACACTGGGCAGCAAATTCAAATTTTAACAGAGGTATGTTCTTTGAATTTGCTAAAATGTGAGAAAACGTTTCTAATAAAAATATTTTATTTGGGTTTTGATACCATTTTGTTCAAACCCAAACTAATCACTGTGCTCTCTGCTTTCTGAACTAAAACAAGAAAAACACTCAGGTGGCCTTTAATACCAGTTTTGGGGGTAAACAGCACTGATTAATGATTTACAAACGATGAACAAAACCAAACAAGTCTCTCCTTTTATTGGAAAAAAAGTGGCTGGAGGAGATGGGCTTAAGGTCTTCTCCTACTATGACTTTTAGCCCTCAGTTTCTCCTTAATCACCCCCTGCCCACCATCCATCCATGCCTTTACTATATTGCCATGTCCAAAAACACAGACATGAACAGATTCTTCTTATTTAAATGGAGATCATGATTTCCCTGTGGTGGTCACAGAGATAAGCATCTCCAAGAAAACATTTACAGCTCTAGCTTCAGACTTGGGTCTGAATTAAATGAACTGAGAGTGCGGAGAGGTCCTGGCCAAAGTCAACCAAGTCAAGACGGAGGGAAGGAATGTAAGAGAGTCTGGAAAAGTTCACTTGGATGGAGCTTACAGTCCAGAAAGTGCTGGGGATGCAAAGACTGCCATCATTTATAGAGAGATGACAGTTAAAGCTTCAATTTTATCCTTTAAATCCTTTTTGCCTATTTCATGACAAGCATTAGCACTAAACAAATCTAAGCAAACCACCTTATTTTGAACTGCCCTAAAGAGTCTGTCCCGCACCAGTTCCCAGACTTTGAGTTGCTCTAAGTACTGCCCACCATACTTTGGGCCCCAACAACACAGAGAAAGAGGAGGAACACTGCTTAGTCAGCATACCCTCACCTCCAAGACGTTGCCAGCACCTACACACAGCCTTTCTTGGAAGCAGAGAATGCCGCAGCACAACTGCATGTACCCAAGACTGTCATTAAAGAAATCCACCAGCACCCTGCTGGCAGCTAAGAACACAAACCAAAAATCACAGGCTTCAATTTGAATCAGAGTGTTTTGATAAAACATGAAAACCAACCGATTTCTGCAGAGGTGGAAGCTAAAGATAGATCTGACCAAAATGACAAAATCAGCAGTGTGCTGGGTCAGACAGTCTGGCAGCGTGGAGAAGGGTGCAGTGCTGGGCAAACCTCCTTCCAACAAGAGACATCATGGGAGATAGAACAGGAGAGCAGTTTTAGCGGTGCTCTCAGTCACTTCAGATCTACCTCTCTCACAAGTCCCATGCTCCATAAGCCTCTAAGAAAAACTTTCTGTAAAATGCTTTACACTTCAGTGCTGAAGGATCTCATAATACTGCTGGTTCCAGACAAACTGGCTTCAGAGAGCTGCAGTTCTTGTGAAAGAGAGTTTCAGCAACAACTCCTTCCCAAGGAAGAAGTGGAAGGGGGCAGTGGAAAAAGTTGCCTATAGGACTAAAAGAGACTAAAATAGTAACAGTCTTACTGTAAAAGAGAATGGAAAGGAAAATCTGCAAGTCAATGAGAGAATTCACACGTATAAATAGAATAAAGGCAGATGTTAATGAGTCATTGCTCGCTCAGAGAAATAAGCCATTTGCCTTTTCTTTGAGTCACTGGCACATCCTGCAGCAGCAGCGACCTCTTGACATGAGCCATTTTTAACAATTCATTACTCATATAGTCTTCCAGCTGTTTAAAGGCTCCATGAAGGATTAAAAAACATGACATCATCTCTTGTCCATGCTACTCCCTACCTGAAACGTGCACTGGTTGCTGCGGGAATTAGCCCTTGTGTATGAGCAGGAAGAAACAGAGCCTGTAAGAGGGCAGGTGTTGGGCTCCCAAGTAGACAAGGATTCTCCTGCCTGAAGTCCTTGGTGGGTGCTCTGAAACTGTAGCTCTTTATGGTCAATACAGATGCTACAACATCCATCAATCCCTAGCGAAAAAACAGCCTAGACTTAGAAAAACCTCCAAAAAAGTGTGAAGTTATTGTCAGCTCCACTGTAGAATACCAGCTCCTCAGTTTAAATCTACTGCAGTAATGCTCAATAAAGCTATGAAAAGTGTGTTAGTGGTATGCAAACAGGCATCCAGAGGTGCTCTGGAGTCCAGATGTGAAACTAAAGGCATGACATAACAGGAGAGAAGCACTAGGAGATAACATGAAACTTCACAAAGTGCTTATGAACTTCAGGCATGGTGGTCTGGCCTAACAGTTTGGTGCTAAGTCCTTAATCTATAAACTGAAGTTTTTGCATCTGTAGAATGTTTTTTTGGGCTTTTTTTCAGGACTATTTCAGGCTGTAGGACAAGTTATGTGTAACATGTGGAGCATAGAACACAGTGTATATAGTGCTGAATAAAGAGTCATTTAAAGAATGCAGCTAGGAGAAGTAACTTATTGAAATCATATGTTATTTTTAGATTGCATCTTTCCAGGCCAGCTTCCATGAGTTCCACTCCTTCATTTTTCAATCTGATCACAGGGTATCAAGGTTCCTCTGCCTGTCAGTTTTCTGCGTGAGTGTTCCCTCAATGGCTCGCTATAAAGGACAGTCAGTCCCAGGGCATCTTTGGACTATAACCACGGATTTAACCTCAAACCAATGTAATTTTTCTTTCAGTGCTATTTTCCTCCCCTGCAATCATGCACAGCTTCTTTCCCAGGGCCATGATGCAGTGATGTCAGAGAGACGCAATTTCCGACTCCCAAGGGCAGGCGGCAGCAGTGGCACACAACAGCTCTCGTACTGCCATCATCCCAGACTGCAGGAAAGAGGCACTACAAATTAAGTCAGAACCAGGGTCGAATCCTGAATGCAGATCCCAAATTTAGGACTGTCTCCATCCCAGAAGTCACTCCAATGCTTGTGAAAAAAGAGCAGTGAGTGTCACGGGGAATTAGGATAGGAGAGAGAATTATTCAGTTATTGATTTCATATTGATTTCAAGAATAACTAGCTATGAGGGAGAGACAAAGCATGTTTTGTTGCTAGGATGTGAGTTTGTCATGTGCTTTGGAAAGGAGAGGGCTCCAATCTCAAGGCTTGCTGAAATCAGGCATTTCTGGCATGAATTGATCAATGCTGCTTTTTACAGTGAAGCAGTAGCAGCTCCTTTCAATCATACAGTAGGCTCTGCTTATGGAGAAGAAATACTGGGAGAAAGAAAAGGTAACTTTAGAAAGTGAACTGAGAAGGCTGGTAGAATAAGTTATGGATTGTTTCTTACACAGTTTCAATCTGCCTAGTCATCTGGAACCAGATATGGCTCTCGAACACATTACCCAAATGACTTCTAAAAAAAAAAGGGTGCTGATAATGTATTATTTTTCCCCACAACCTGAAAGCCAGTTACAGATTTAGGAATACTGCTGTATGCATAGTGGGGAGGATGAAGGTCACTTGTGGGACATCTTGGGCAAAGATGCTGTTTGGATATTTACCACAGAATGCAATGTTATGATTGCTATTTCAGAAAAGGGTGTATCTAAGGGTAGGTAGAAATTTATGAGGCAGATCTGGATCCTCTGTGAAAGACTTCAGAAGGAGAGAACATGAGACAGAAGTTGGGCAAAATAGGTTCTTTCCATCTCAGAACTGCACCCAAATTAGTTCTGGCACTTACACTATATGAACAATTTAACCCAGAGGAAAGGGTCTTCTCCCAATGGACTCTTCAGGCAGAGAAAGTAAATTGTTTTTGAATGTTAGCACTTAGTTACTCCCTCCTACAAACTGACAAACATCAGTCCAGACTTGTAATTGCTTTCAAACTTCAGCCAGCTGCCACAGGGAAGAGGTTGGAAGACCATAAATATTGCCTGACAAAATAATGGAATAGATTCAAGCTCCTACGCAAATGAACGTGTTGGGTAAGATCTTCCTGTGACTTGGTTCTGAATAGAAATGAGTTTTATTCAAGCTATTCACATCCTTGGGTACTGAAGAAAACAGAATAGGTTAGATGTCTTGCAAATAATCAAAAGGCAAACATCTCCCAAGGTCTGTGGGGAATTGGACCCATTTACCCAGTCAGCTTGCTGGCATTCGTGGGCATTCACTGTATTCAGGAGAAGGCAGAAACTCAGTTAAGACTAAGCCTTACCATAATAGATAGCATATAACAGAGGTGACAGTCAAATACCTGCATTTAAACTTCTAACAATCTAAACATAAAAAAAAGAACAAAACAAAAAACCCCAAACAAAAACAGATAAAAAAAGAAAAAGAAGAGACACCAAAGAAATGGTGGAAGAAGGAATGAAAGACAAATGAAGCTGAGATAGAATCAGTTTCCCCAAATGTACAAAGCACAGGAGCTTTAGTTAGGTCTTCACCTTAAGTCTACCCTACCTCCATTCTCATGGAGTATGATCTTGCATGGAAAGATGGGGATAAAACTACATGACTTGTACAACAAAACCTTGATAAAAACATTGGTATTATCAGCCTTACTAAGCTGAAACCAGAGGTATTCTATCAGACCACATCATCTTCTAAATTGAATCAGCAACTAGAAGTTACAGGTTTCACCACAGGTCAAACCACTTGTGAAGCTGGATATGTTGAACATCAAAATAAAAGCATAAACAAACTAGAAAGGTTTTGTGTGTAAATGTGGTTGGAATACCTGGCTATAAAAGCAGCTGTGCAAACATGGCTGTGATTTGGAAATCAGTATGTGCTGTTAAACTACCCTCTGGAGACAAAATTCTCCATTACAGTATTATCTCCAATAAATATGAATTGTTTGTGAAAAAAAAAATAGATTGCAGGAGGGAAAAGGAGTAAGACACAATTTTTGTTTCTAGGTAACTGCATGGACTATGCATGTGAAAACTGTTTATTTTTTAAACAGGAATAAGCCAAAGGTCTGTGCTCTGCTCAAACACCTTAGTAACAGTCTCAGGAAAGAGTATTATTTTTTTATTAATTGCTGCAGAAGAGATTACCCCTAGGCCAGCACGGAACCGAGTCTCCTGGGCTGGCCAATCTTTTCTTAATAACCTAGTGATCTACTTCTTCTGCAAACAGGCAGTTTTTGGTCTCCAGTACTAGTCTGGAATCCATTGAGGTTACCTAAGTGCATAGCCAACAAAATCCTTTCCTGGATTTGCCACTGTTGCCTTGCCTTTGAACAAGGGAGTGTCTGAGGCTACTAAATGGTGAACCACAGATGTGGCTGAAAGCACTGATTGCCATCTCTAGTCTACCCACAATTTAATTGCTATTTTAGTTAAAGCAGATCTATAGCAAATATGAATTTGTTTTAAGGTTATCAGTGAGGCAATCCACCACAGTAACGGGTATGAAACAGATTAATTGCTTCATTGTTAGAACAACTCACAACATTTTTAGTATGATCTTGCCTCATTGTGATTTCTATTGACTGACAGTTGTAAACCCAACACTAAACAGGTTCCCTGAAAAGCTCTTCAGGCTCTGCTCTCCCACCCTTTGAGTGTTTTCCTTTCAATCAGTTTCCATGGCCACCAGTGCCTCTTAAAATAGTTGTGACTGATCATTGCTCTCACAGACGGGATTCAAACCTTCAGGAGGGCCAGACACGAGAGAAAGAGGTGGGTTAGTCTTTGGTTTAGAGGCTCAGGAATAAAAAAAATCCAAAGAATAGACAATGAAGTTACACAAGAGTATTGTTGTAGAGGTAAGCAGTGTGGCTGGCACTAGATATATGGAACCAGACATTTCAAGACACAAGACCATAGTGAGTATTTTTACCTTTCTGCCTGTTTTTTTTTGTTTTGTTTTGATATCCAAAGTCTGCAAACTGAATACTGAGATGACTCATAAGTGCTTCGTGCTGGTAAAGAGTAAGACAGAAAACTCAAAGAAGGTTATTCATATGCCACTTGAAAGTGGCCACTTAAACGAGTATTAGTTCAAACTTCTGAGAATATTCTTGAAGTGGATGACCAACACAACCCCTCCAGTACACACAGTCCTTCCTCAGGAAGCATCAGACTTACTTTGTTCTACTGACATCTTCACAGAAGAAGGAATATTTGGGATATTCTGGTAATACTTGAAGCAAACGCTGCATATCTGACTTCTTACAACAGCTGTAACTGAGCTTTAGGAAGAGTCTTTTTAAGCCACCTTAAACAAAAATAGCCTTCTCAGCTCATCTGTGTATGGTTTCTGGACCCTACATTTAGGTCCAAAGACTAAACCATGAGAAAATAGACAACATGCCGAGGTGGTTATGAAAAATTTTATAGGGACCTTTCTTATCCATAATCCTTTGCATATAAAGGGAATTGCTGCTCCTGCCTCTACCAACCCTCTGGCTGACTGTGTATCTAGCTGTCCTTTCTAGAGCAAGATCTTCTTAAACTGCTACAGAGAAAATGAGCAAAACACCTCCTCTAAGAAAGTTTCTGGACTTCAGCAACTGGGTGTCATTGTGAATTTTCTCAGTGCCAGCTGAAGGCTTAACTGTCCTCAGTGAAATATTTCCATCTCTCCTTTAGGCATTTGGTGGTAGGAACCAGCTTACACATAGCCAAGAAAATAGAGAATTGCAAAAGTTGATGCACACTGGCGTTTGATTTTCTGTTTCTCTGGGAAGATGATTAAAGGTTTAGTAAATGTCTCCAGAACCCTTCATCTCTAAGCACTGATGAATCCTGCCCCTCAAAAAAAGGAAGATTTTTCCTTGCTCCTAGTGAGGAAAGACTGCAAACATGGGTCTCTTGAAACTTTATCAAGGAGCATGGGGGAAAAAAGCATACGGTCTGCAGAACAGGAGCCACAAGGCAAAGATGCCAGGGATGTCTCTGGAGTCCAGGGCAAACATAGAGCAGGGCAGCAGAAACCATAACAGGCCTCTTTGTGTATCAATATTGGAGGTGACCACTCAATATCTCCTTTGGGTTTCCATCCCTAAGGAAGCAGACAGATTAGGAAAAGCAATTTATTTATAACAAAAACATGCTGGAAGAAACCAACATTAAGGCTGCAGATATGAGTTTCAGACATCTTTCCTCCCTTCCTCTCAACAGCTCCTGTCAAAAAGATCCATCTTTGAATCCTCTTCTTAACCAGGTTACCTCCTTCAAAGCCTTTCTTCTAGCTTTGCCATAACCACACACTATCCCTCTCTACTCCAAGTTACTTCATTCAGGTTTAAAAAACCCAGATTTGTCCTGCACTGAATTAGTGCTGTACAATAACAGAAACTTCAAGACTCCTACTTCATTTCTAGGAAGACTCACATGCTACATGAGGTAGGATTTGCTGGAAAAGAAGAGATGATTTCATAGCTCTGTCAATTGGATACAGACTCAGACTGGATATCAGCTTCTACCACCAAGTTCCCCACCACACTAAGAGAAGTCATTTCAGCCAGGTGGCCACTTACTGTGTGTTCCTTGTTTGACCTGAGCCCCAGGAGCCTGATGTGCTGAAGCACTAAGTACTCACAGCTGCAGCTGAACTCAGTGGGAGCTGGGAACAAATAAAGTAGTCTATACTGCTAAGAGATCTGAAAAAAAATCAGCCATTGGAGATGTCTCAATAAGCACCCAAAAGTTAGATTTACTTACATCTCATGTCCCTGTTGACCTGTCAGTCCCATCGTATCCAAACATACTGGAAATTAATATAAGAGGGCTTTGTAAATGCTAAAATGCTGTAGTAATGGGTGCAATTGGAAAAAAAACAAAACAAACAGAAAAACTCAGAATGAACTTGAATATTATCCTGTAAATAAAGCACAGGACTGATCTAAACAATAAGAAGAGTAGTTGCTCGTCCTCATCATGAGAAGTACTGAGTCACATAAGGAAAAAAGTAATCATATATTTTGAAATTGTACCATAACATACATATATAAAGAGACCAAATTCAGGTTACTTAGGAACTATGATTCTGACTTTTCCCAACTTCAGAAAGTTTGGCCTTGCAACTTTAAATAAACATAAAAATAACTAAAAAAAAAAACATGTGGCAGCAGAGGACTTTGCCATTGAAGTTAATGGCTATAGTAACTAAATCTCTTAGACAACTCTTAAAGTTTCTAGCTTTAACATTTTACAAAAACAAGGAAATGCATCTCAACTCTCCTTTGTAGCTTTTAAAAGACATTTTTCTCAAAAAGTAAAAAAAAAAGAAAAAAATAATTTCTGCAGTCATAGTGGAAAGAAGAGGAAGATGCCAGTTGGGGGAGGGAGGGCAGCCAAGGGGATTTTAAGCCAGGAGGCTGTGGTTTGACTACTCTATCACAGATTTCATGTGCCAACTTCTGACAGCCAGAATATCAAATGCACAAAAGGGATTTAAATGACAAATCTTGGGGTGCATTCAGTCTCTGCAGCAGAGCTCTATAACCCCCAGAATCCACCTCCTCTCCCTTTCCACAGCTTAGCTCATTGAACAGCATTATCACAAGACAGTATTCCTCTCCTCAAGTTCCAGAGCCATAGCCATCTCTGGAAAGCCTCTCCATCCAGGACAAGCCAAGGCAAGGAACTCTGTCTTGGGTGTTTCTGAAGCACAGAATATGCGATTGTTTATAGTCAATGATCAGAGAACTCCAAGACGTAGAACACCTCAGTGCCATGCCTGGAGAGTGTCAGGCCCACATTTCCCATCTCTCTGCAGACACTTCAGCCTCAGTGGTTTGGACACATAAGAGCTTAATATACAGTCACACTTGGAGAAGGAATTTTTCTCTCTTCCATTTCTGGTGAATCTGGAACCTAGACTGACACCTTTCCACACAGTCTATAAAGAGCTGAATCAAATTTAAGGACCCTTAAGCTTTTCAGTGTCTGAAGCATAGAGCTGTAACAAAATTGAGAGCTGATACAATCCAATACACAATGTAAATTCTCCTGGCATGCCTTCATAATACATTTATAAACAATTATCTGTTTGACTAATAACCTGACTTAAATTCTGGCCTTTCACAGATTCATACATACCATCTGAAAGAACCATTGGTAAGAAATAAGGTAATGGCATGAAGACAAGCATATTAATTTCTGATAACACTCTGATTCAAAATAATGTTAATACTTAGCCAGCTCTAGTTAGCTTTCCAAAAGCAGAATTCAAAACGCTTCCTTACCAAAATCAGCCCCCCTAACCTCAGATCACTACATCCCCAGACAAATTCCATGATGTCAGTGCAAGCAAGTCTTCTTAAGTGAACTCCAGGGAGTAATTTCTAGATTGGACTTTCCATTGGAAGTACTCTGTTTTCTTTAAAGATCTAGGGAAAACACGTCTTGGCTTGTTCTCTCTCTCAATTAAGAAAGCTTATTAAAATATTAAATGATGCTCAAGATGTTTGTTGGTCACTTTACTTGCCTTTTTTTTTCATTTGTTGCTTTGTATGCAAAAATAAAGTATAAAACCTGAATGCAAATATACTCAGGCTGAGAGAGTTGGGGTTGTTCAGCCTGGAGAAGAGAAGGTTCTGGGGAGACTTTAGAGCACCTTCCAGTGCCTGAAGGGGCTCCAGGAAAGCTGGAGAGGGACTTTTGACAAGGGCATGGAGGGACAAGATGAAAGGGAACAGTTTCAAACTGAAAGAGGGGAGATTTAGGAGGGTACTAGGAGGGTATGCTATGAGGGTGGTGAGAGCCTGGCCCAGGGTGCCCAGAGAAGCTGTGCTGCCCCTCCCTGGCAGAGTTCAAGGTCAGGTTGGATGGGGCTTGGAGCAACCTGGTCTGATGGGAGGTGTCCCTGCCCATGGCAGGGGGTTGGGACTGAATGAGCTTTGAGGTCCCTTCCAACCCAATCCAGTCTGGGATTGTGTGCTGGCAGAGTTATTTTCTCATGCTTGTGACAGCTGAGTGACCTACTTTGATTTGCTCATCTCAGTGCCTCTCTGGTAGGAAGCACACTGGGATGTTTAGAAAGGGGTGGTTGTCTGAAAGGCTAAACTAACCTTTGTTATCTGTCAACAGCTATGATTCAGAAGCCAACAAATATTTTAGTTAAAGACAACCAATACATGACAGTACAAAGCCTTAGTTCAGAAGATGGATCTCGGAAGGTAAGTTAACCAGAGTCTGCATAATCTTCTTGATTATCTGTTACTGGTAATTAAAAAACCTGACCGTCAGAAAGAGTGGCAATTTCACTAGAGTAGGAACTGGATGCTCACAGTGTTGCCAGTATGAAGTCTGAATACTCACTGGTTCAAGAGGCTACCCATTTTTAGTTTGAAAGAGTGAAGGATACAGCATTTCAGACATATCCAATCCTGCTTTGGAAGTGCTTTAAGAAAGTCCACCAGCTTAGCAGCCGTATTTCTCCCCTCACACACATTTGCAGAATCCCTCCAGGCTTTATGCATGTCTTAAATTACTCCAAATCCTGAACGTTGAGTATAACAATCAGAAGGATAGCCACAGGTATGAAAAACCCATCTTTTCACCCTCCAGAGTGATACAGCAGAAGGTAAATATTAACTAACAAGGAGCAAATAGAGATGTGGAAAAACAACATGATTAATAGTCTGGTAGATGGTGCTAAAAAAGAAACTTAGGAAGTAAAAAAATGGGCAAGTCTGTCGAGTGGACTCTATCTATATTGATCACATCCTGATGTTTCTCATACCCTCTCCTACTTAAACATAATTTTCTCTCAGCCTTGTGAAGAACGAAGAGACCATTTTCTTTGTTGGCAACATAATTCCACTGACTTCTGTGGATTTATGCAGCCAGGGAATTTGGATCACTCTGTGGAAAACCCACTGCTTCCCCTGAGTAAATATTATAAAAAACGTTGGCAGGAAGGAATCTCCTCTGAAAGGCACTGGAAATATGGTGCATCTAGGAAGAGGATTTTAAATTTGGCAAAATAACTTACAACAAGCTTATTTGTGCCAGACTTTATGTAATCAATTCAGTAAGACAAACAAAAGTTAGTTGGATTTGTTTTCCTCATATCTTCAGTTTCCATCTCAAGAATACTGGTATGTCTAGCAAGAACACGCAACAAGCTACATCCCACTCCACTTGTTTCAAGAAAAATTCCAGAGTTAGTGAAATTTTCATAGGCTGCAGCTGAAGGTTTCTGTTGAAAGCAGACTCTCTCTGTCCCTACCGAGCTATTAGTGTCAGTGGGAGTGCTACTACTGAGAAAGATCAGTATCTGGCTCATGGTGATTACCTATCCCTTAGCCTTTACTGCAGGCCAGGCTATTCCTGGTTTATGCAAATTATCCAGAGCAGAAAATAGCATCCTTGTGAGAGTGGAATCAAGGGGTCTGCTGATCAGGACCCATAATACAGCGAAATATTTCCAACTGAGATCTTAATCCTATTTTAGGTTTGCCTTCAAAGACATCTTTCATATGTCTGTGTCCCTGAAAGGTATATGAATTTGTAATGAAGTCTTCTTGCATACTGGCTTTGTGAACTGACACACAGCTCAGCTGCAGCTGTGTGTTAAGCAATTGGCATTGACTTTGGGTGACACCAAAGCCCTTCCTCATGTCAGTCATTCGGAATGTAATCTGCAAAATGCCAAATGAACTAAGGTCCCCTTAGTCCTCTTGAAATGAATAATCAAAGTGTTACATTTTAATAGTAGTTCATTACTGCCTGTAACAATTAGGCTGCCAAATAAACAGTTACCATGTTAGGAACCAGTTTGAGTTTACCACTTTCTGACATCACAGCTTTTTCAAAGCTTTAAATACAACAAAGAACCTTAAAGAACGTATGACACAGCTCATGGTAGCTAAACCCCAATATGGGTAAACACCAGAAGAATGCAGGACAGCACAAAGTAATCTTAAAATCCTTTAAGTCTTACTGTATCTGCAAACCTCCCATATAATATTCTGGAACGGGGAAACAGACCCTTGATTAGCTCAGTTCCTGCATGCATGCCAATCAATTGCTACAAGCACCTAGCAAATTTAACATGCTTAGACATCCACATGACTGCAAAATTGCAATAGATACCTTTTCAGTGACCTTCATAACCACCAAAGCTAGAAAGACAAGCTTACTGGACAGTTTATTCTATGATAAAAGAAAAAGGAGTAGATATGGCTCAGATAGAAGCACTGAAGCTTTCAAATTCTTTTACATTTATTTTGGGTAAGAGGTGAAAACTTCAGCCATTCAGGTGAAATATGAATAGGCTGCAAAAATTTGTCTTGTAACGTAATCAATTGCCAAAGAAAGAGAAGATATTTTTTCTTCCTATCTGTATTTCCTTTCCCCATTTTTCTTGAGGCCAGAGAATCCTGCAGTATTTTAAAGACAGACCTACATCTCTTTCAGAATATTTAATGAATATTTTGGCAGGTTACAGCTGAAAAAAACCTCTTTCAAGATTCACATTCCCTGCTGATTTGTCTTTCTCAAAGGAAAATTTTTCCTCTAGAACATTTAGTTTTACATGAAAACACCTCCCCTTCTTCCTGCTCATTGACTGGGTCTCATCACCGTTGTCTTCTTGTTACAGAAGTTGCGTAAAACAATGGTTTTGTCACATTGATTAAAGATGCTGGATTCACGTCACCTCCCATGTAAGTCCGCTTCCCAGCTGGCTCTTGGCAGGCAAGGACGTGTTTTTCTCAGCTGTCACATACATTGTCCTGGACTTCAGGATCGTTCATATTTTCTATTGTATGCTAGTCCTCCCACACATTTTTCCCTTTTCCACTTTTTTCCTATTTTGTAACCTAGCTCTGACAAGGACGTATTTGTTTGCACGAAAATTACTGGCCAGTGATCTGCCTTCCTTTAGGAAAAAATACTCTATAAACTTGTTTCCTTGTGCTTTATTAATTTTTCCATATCATGATAATGATATGCTAACCAGAGTGCCAGAGGAGGCACCTTTCATGCTTTCAAGACACTTACAGTCTTTGCCAAAGAGTTACCGGTGGAAGTGTTGTGTTTATATACACAGCCCCAGCTTCCGGAGAAACATGCTGACTTTATTTCCCTTGTGCCTGGAGTAAAGTGAGGCACGTTCCAGTTGAAGTCAAATAATCCCAGAAAATCCCTGCAACTTTAGACTGTCTAGAAGAGTTTTGGAACATCCCCAAAGGCAAATAGAGAAATTTTGTGAAGCATTCCAATACTCATATGAAAGTGATTTGGGGGAAATACACACAATGCAAACCACCCTAGGGATTATGAGTCTTCCAGTAAAGAATTCCTTCAGCTTTGCATTTCTTGGATAAAAGACTTCAAAAATAGGAAAGCATTATAATCTCATTTTATGGTTATTTGTTCTGACTGATAGGAGTTCCGATGCACTGACAGGTGAAGTGCTGTGTAGTCTGTTCACAAGTATATAATAGTCTTGGCTTCCACATTTCTGTAAGTGTATATTCATGCCTCTTTCTTCTCCCCCCATGTGTCTCTGTTTAGCTAGCTAAATATCAACCATCTTGATTCTCCCCTCAAAAATAGCAGGCTAAATCAGGAAAAATCCTAGTGAAATCCAAACTTCAGCCACTTTGAGCAGAGAATCAGACCTCAAAAACAGTAGTGAGTTTTGATTTTGCCTTTTCTGTCACAAGGCAAATCCAAAGGGCATGTGATACACTACTGGATCAGACGGGTCTGAAAGTCACTTTTCACTGCAAATAATTAATAAGCAGAAAAATCTGATCCCAAATATTTCACAATAAAGAAGAATATCTTAATTTGGCCTTACAAGGATCTTTCTGTCCAGCTAAAGCTCTGCACACACATCAAAACAGAAGTATTAAAAAAATGAGGCACGTTCTTAGGGAATTCATTACAGGCAAACAACATTTGAATGTTGAAGTGAGCCAACAATTCTTTGGTGGCCTACTTGAGATGAGCTGTTGGTTTTACTCCATTCTCTAAGTAGATACTTGTCCACATCAAGTACGTGCAAAATACTCATACAGAAATGGGTGTTGGCCCATAATCCAGAATTCTTCTTATTTTGGTTGCAATTTTGAAAACCAGTCCAGTTTGGCAAAAACAATCCATTCTGTATAAAAATCTGTTTAGCAGAAATGGATTTCTTTCACAGAAATCCTGTGACTCTCAAACAGGCCAACTGTGTACCACAAAGTGACCTTCAGCACTGGGCTAACTCATCTTTATTCCCAATTTACTTGGAGGCTAGAATTTTTAAACAGTATTTGGGAGATAACTGAGACTAAATAATGACATGCTTCCTAGATTAGACCATGCATGGTCTTTCTGCCAAGTGCCTTGTCTATAATAATTATTCTTTGGAGGGAAAGATAACATCTCATGTTTTTTAGCTTCTAATTTATTGTTTGTCTCATTCCTTCCTGCATGTGAAATAATGAAGATGTGATCTATTTTGTACTGAAAGCAGAAAACTTAGTGACTTTTTATATCACTTCTGTTCCCAAAATTCATTTCTCTACTTCAGCAGTCTGAACATCAGAGCTCTCACTCCTCAGGACAGTGCTGGAAAGGTTATAGGAGGCTACTCCACAGTGTGGAGGCAAGGAATTTTTACTTCCTTTCTGCTTGAAGGTGTTCCCCTTTGCAGAAACATTTACAGTCCTTCAATTACACAGATGAGGGGGTGAGGATTAGCTGTTGCCTTGTGGCTAGAGAAGGAAATCAGATCTTGATTGTACTGTCTGAGGACACTTTCATTTAAGAAGAGAGCAGGACAAAAAAGAATAACAGCTCACTTTCACTGGAAAAGACTTTTCAAGATACTAAAGGGAATGAAATGTAGAACACAGCCTGTCCCCAGTGTTTCCTGACTTATTGGAGGTCAGAGCTCCTTGCTCAGAGCTTTTTTTCCCCTTCTAAATTTTGAAGCATCAAAGCCTCTCCATGGAGTTATATACAGAACAGCAGCACTTACTGCTGCATTCCCCAGTCCCTTATGGAATTTGGGTCAAGGTACCTACCAACAGAAATGACTAAAGAGGACACAGCTGGCAGAAACAACTAGCAAGAGGCAGAGGGAAGCTGCCTTCAAAGTGTAACCCGAGTTCTTATGATGTAACTGAAAGTCTGCTCTGGCTCCTGAAACTCATGAAACACTTCATCCTCACAGTGTTGAGACATGACACACATTATCCAAAGCCACATTTAATCAGCTTAGGAACCTGAATAAGGCTAACAGTAAAAACAGCTCCCGCCGATCCGCTCTCTAGAGTTTTTGCTTTCTAAGCAAACCAGAAGAGATATCCCCAAATACCTCCTAATCTCACAGGAAGAATTTATCAAACATTTTTAAAGGTGTACTTCTCAATGGTAAGTGCAATGTAGTTAGACCCCTCATTTCACTGAACATTTCTTTAGGATATTATAGATAATTCAGAACTTACCTTCAATACACCTGCATCCTGTTCCCATGCATTTGGTCAGCATGCAACTGGGAGGAATTGCCTGGCTCATCAAGGCTGGTTCTCTGCTACTGCAAGCAAACTCATTATGGAGACTCTTTCAACAAGCTTGTGGGTTTGCTGGCATAGATATCCAAATGCTTTCACAGACCCCTCTGTCAGGGCACAGTAGTGCCAGCTGCTTCCAAAGGGACAAGGAGCCAGGAGTGATCCTGGGACTGGCCCCTGAGCAAGGTGAGCAGGACAGGCCAGGGGGTGGAGGCCAGGTTTAACCAAGAGTTCCAATCACCAAATTCATAGTGCTGAATCAGGTTCAAGGCTAAGCCAGGAGCCAGTACTAGTCAGCAAGTCAGGATTAGGTTCAGTGATTGCAAATAGGGCCAGACACAGCCCAGCGATCACAGACAGGCCCATAGTGACAATGCAGATTTGATGTCAAGCCAAGAATTGGATTCATGGGTCAGGGTCCAGATCAACGAGATCCATGGCTGAGCTAGAGACCAGCAATCCTACAGCATAGCTTGAACTAGGAGCAAACTACCAGGACTGAGCTTAAACCACCTCCTGAGCCCATGGGCAGGGCGGAGGCCTCAGGTGAAGCTGGTCAGGGCTCTCACACCCTCACAATTCACATGCATATTTCTTCCTCTTTATTTCTCTGTTTTGTTTCTTTTTGTTTGCTGTGGTAGCCCACAGCACTTGTGGAGGGGACATTGGGTCTCTGGTGAGACCTTCACAAATTGGTGGGTGGATCTTGCATTGAGACCTGAAAGTGGCCAAAGGTAGACACTAGCTGGGAATATTATTCCACAGGGAATAACGTCAGTGCTGGTGGCCTGACACCATTGCACTTTGCTCTCTGGGCTCAAGGCCTCAGGGGCTGCTGGGCTGCTTGCAGGCTTTGAGTCAATCCAGGCTCAGGCTTTTGGATACCTTAGTTTGGATACCTTAGTTCCTGGTGGACAGGAGGATGACCATGAGCCAGCAATGTGCCCTTGTGGCCAAGAAGGCCAATGGCATCCTGGGGTGCATTAGAAGGGGGGTGGTTAGTAGGTGGAGAGAGGTTCTCCTCCCCCTCTATTCTGCCCTAGTGAGGTCACATCTGGAGTCCTGTGTCCAGTTCTGGGCCCCACAGTTCAAGAAGGACAGGGAACTGCTTGAGAGAGTCCAGCGCAGAGCCACAAAGATGATTAAGGGAGTGGAACATCTCCCTTATGATGAAAGGCTGAGGAAGCTGGGGCTCTTTAGCTTGGAGAAAAGGAGACTGAGGGGTGACCTCATCCATGGTTACAAATATGGAAAGGGTGAGGGGCAGGACGATGGAGCCAAGCTTTTTNTTCAAACCCTGCCTGGATGTGTTGCTGTGTGATGTACTCTAGGTGACCCTGCTCTGGCAGGGGGGTTGGACTGGATGATCCTTCGAGGTCCCTTCCAACCCTAGAATTCTGTGATTCAAGAATAAGACTGGTCATGGGGTCTGTTAAGTATCAGCTGTAGCACTGCTATTACTCTGCTCAGGAAGCAGGTTACAGCCTGCCCAACAAACAACAGTTTCCCATGGTCAGTGACTCCGAGGCAGCCTGCCTGCTTTTGCTACAGCATCACTGCTGTGCAGGACAGTGGAAGAAAGTAAGTGAGGTTCAGTAATGTGAAAGGAGCACCACAGTGTAGCTTTTCCCACTTAGTGTGAGAAATAACTTTAAAATCCCATGGGCTTAGTATATTGATAACACGTTACTATGCAATTCATACACTAAATGCAGCACAACAAGCTTTCACGCTGCTCCAGAGCAGAAGTAACCACATCTGTATAAGATCATGTTTCCTCAGCAGTGACAAGAGAAGACCATGTGTATGTGCTGAAGAGCAACAGTGACTGTAATGAGTTTGTTTACAAAACAGCCCATGGAAGTAGCTTAACCAAGACCCAGTGAATCCTCATGGAATTTAGGGGCCTAATTCGCTTGCACCAAACATTAACAAATTATGTGAGTTGACAGCAGCAGCATTCTTAACCAGTGAGTATTCCCACTATGCTTTTCCACTCTCCCAGATAACTTTTGTCTAGGATGTTACCCTTGCTCTAATTCACTCATGGATTTCCCTCTGGAGTGGAATACTTCATTAACATTTTGTATTCTTAAAGACTCCAGAATGAACATTTAGATATTTAAAAGCCAATTTCTAAAAAAAAAACCCAGAAAGACCACAAAGACAGGACATTTGTAACCAGGACTTAAAGCTGAGTATCTGAGGATGCTGGCTCAGACTGTTCCTAGTGACCCTCAACCCTCTGGGACAAGCTGATACTTCTCCTTAGTGCTGGAGCACTCCATGAATATATTCTTCCCAAGGGGATGGTTTAATGGTTAATCAAGTGCTATTGAACACATATAAAGAAATCATAACCCCATCCTTAGTTTTTACACTGGAGATCTAGCTGAACACACCCCTCCAACCTGTGTCACTGTTAAAGGCAGAACTCTCCAGGATAAGGAAAATGAAGATGTCATCATTGCAGACACAAAATGTCCACTGTGTTATGACAAGTTTGTGAGAAATCACTTGCTTAGAGTCGCCTAAGAACTGTCAGGTTACAGTGTTATCTGATGATGTGGTTTTTCTGGAGAGTTTAGGAAGCTCTCGCATCCACCTGAGCTGCTCACTGCTGCCACCAGGTCCTGTTCCCTTTGTGTCTGTACAACACCTTCTGAAGGCACACAGTGACCTGGCTAAAAAACTCCTTAAACAAAAATAAGTTATATTTAGGCGAGATCACTTCAACAATCTTCTTCAGAACTGTAATGTCCACAGTAAACACCAGTAAACACCAGTATGCAATCTGAAATTTCTCCAATGCGATTTGCTGCCGGAGAAGACATGTCTGATTATTTCTGTTTTCCAGAAATGGATGGGAAATGGTGCCATCTTTCTGCTTTGATCTCTCTTCTTACTGTGTGTTCAAAACACTAAATAAATAACTCTTCCTATTGTAAATCAGAATGAAAAGTACAATTGCTAATTAATTTTTTGAACTCGCAGTCTGCAAAAGCCCCAGCATATTAGGTCAACCAACTTTTTAAAATGTCAAGTGCTGTTCTGGATTTATTTAATATGTTGGGTTTGTATTTGAAAGCCTAGAAAAGCAGATTAAAAAAAAAACATAGTGAAGTACTAAAACTTTAAAAATTTGGGGGTGGAGTGGTTTTCTGCTCTTTCAAAGCTGACTTTTGTCCACACAAACTACATGAAAATTTATTTTGCAGTACTTGATAATACGTGATGGTTTATAAGCACTTCTACCACAGGCCAGTTCTTCAATTATGAGTCAAGTTCCAGTCAGACATTTAGGTCTCTTCAAAAGAGCACTTAGTTAACCCAGTTAACCCAGAGAAGTTTTTAGGGACGCTAAGGCACATTCAGCATTTTTACAGTTTCATCTTGGCTCCATGTTAACCTGACCTTGTGCACATGAAGACTCTATGTATCAGATGATGGATGATCCACAGGCCTTGTCAAACCTTATGCATCATTCACAACCCATTATTTCTGAAGTGCTGTTATCAAGCAAACTCAAACAATCTTTCTCCCAAGCTGCTCTTTCACCCATGGCCTTGGCAAGCTTTAGGCGCAGAGCAATCCGAAAGACTCTTCAGTTCAAATGACACGTTCCAAATGGATATTCAACTATTTATTTCAGTGTGAGGACTTCCTTTTCCTGGATCTTACTTTGGATCTTTTTCTGATAGAATTTGTGGTGCCCAGAAGGTTTCTAAATTGAAACTGATTTCCTCCCCCTGCTCTCTCCCCTCCTCTTGATCATGCTAAGGGATGGAGATAGTTGCAAGTGATAGCTCAGACAAGGAGACAGCAGTCTCATGGATGAAAATGAGCGTAAGCCAAGGCACCCAGTTTACTTCTTCTGGGAGCCTGACCTCTGCAGTCAGACATCAGGAGGCTGCCAAATGATGAAGTCAGCACTTGTACAGTTGTCTTGGGTTCGGGATCATGCTCAACATATTAAATCTAACTAGAACTTTTTTTGAAGGTTCCTCAGAAGTGTACCAAATGGCACTTACTGTACTGTCTGGATACAATCATTGCTATGTCTTTCTGATCAGACTGGCATACTGCCTGTCACTTAGGAGACTGTTACTATTGTTACAGCAAAATTTTCCTTTCCACAATTAACTTCACTGCTTTTCATGGTTATTTTGAACAAAGAATAGTTATTTCATCACTGATTCCATGAGCAAAAGATGGTCCACCTACCTGCAAACCACCACATTTCTCTTCACAAAGCACTTTTGTCAGGGAGAGAAGAACTAACTTGGTGAATAATCACAAAGGATATTCCTGTTCTGAAGCTGCTTCACCAGGGTTGCTATCCAAACCAGGAATTTAACATTTTGCTCTTGGGTTGCAGTGCAGCATCCATCCTGTTCAGCTGTTTGGTTGTTGTTTTTTTTTTTCATTCTGCTGAAATGGAGTATCTCCTACTCATTTCTAAGTCGTCCAATCTTAAGGATTAAAAGAAATGCAGCTTGACCTTTTTATTATCCACGTTAAATCATTGTTACTGATCACTGGAACTTTTGAGAGCTATGCTGGCAAAGTTGCCTTTTCTAAAGATGTGAAGCAAACTTGTCAGAAGAATCAGGGCTCCTTAGCTGCACAAGAGCACAGGAAATTTTTAAAGGAAGGCAAATTTGCAGGCTCACCCTGAGGCTAAACAATCAGAGGTAGACACCTAGAGAAGAGCTTGGATTTATAGCATCAAGTCACGTAGGAAAACTGCATCCTCCAGCTTTTTTCCGAAGAGTTAAATCTGGATGAGACTCATGGGGACTACTCTCTCACAAGATGAATTTAAAGGAAACTGTGATACTTACAGATCACAGTTCCAGCTCAGTTCAGTTCCCATTACATCAGTAGTTCTCAGCTTCACATTATGATCATGAAAGAAAGACTTTCTCACAAATACCTATCTTACACTTCACTGTAAGGAAAAGGTACTGCCTTTTTACAGAGCCACAACTTTCCCTAATGCTGGTACAAGTATAGATGTGAGGAGAAATTAACACAATTTTGCTAAATGTAGTCTTGAGTTACTTTCACTATTTCCACTGAGACAGTGAATTATATTTCATACTTTCATGTTGCTGTTCCTTGCTTCTAGGAGTCTGAGAGGGAGCGTGACCTCTGCGTGCTCCTGACATCCAGCAGCTCAGGAACACTCTTGTTTCTTTCTGCTAAATCACAGATGCTCTATTTCTAGCTGTTTCCAACTGGTCAGAGTAGAATGGTTGTCAAGGTTGGTGCCATGTCTTGCCTATTTGTTTTAACATATCAGCTGTAGTCTTTGATCATATGTCCAGGGTTGTCAGGTTTAGGACTGGAAAAATATTTTCTATTATGGTACAAACCTGGCAACATTCTCCTCCCCTAGGAAGTGCAGACTGCGCTGACCTGGGGTTTCACTCTGGAAGCTTCTGGTGTTGTTGGTGCCTTTTCCTCTCTGGTTCTGTGATACACAGCAGGTTATTTTCTCACTTAAAAGTACTGCAAGATGACAGAGAATCAGGAGCTGTATGAATTTGCAAACCGATGGAATGTCCTATTAGAGAATAATAAGCCACTGTGCACATTCTTCCATTTCTCTGGCCAATTTCAATTTGAAACTTTAAACATTACTGGCAGACACAAAGAGACAGGCAAGGTAAATAATGTAGTTTACGCTTTGGTTAATTAACTGCCTGAAGCACCACCCATGAAGCAGATAAACCAGATTATTCTTCTGAGTCCTGACTGAAACAAGGCTAAGTGAATATTTTTAACATTACCATAATCCAACATGTGAAGAAACATACAGATACTGCATTTAAGAGAGCTGTAATAAAATAACTGTCCTGCTATGTGGAGGGTGGCTGGATAAATGCCAACAATGTTCACTGCCCTGAAAAGAAAAGACTAGAAAATACACATACCAAGTTAAAGTAATGATTTACATGTCCCAGAGGCAGGTATCAGTAGAAGGAACTCTTAGAAGGCACAAATAATGAATACATTGCCTGTAAGAAGTGTTTATTTCTCCTTCTAGTAGGAGGCTATTTTATAACAGAGAGCATGAGAATCTGATATTCCTCCCAAAATTTTGAGAAGCTTACTGATGCTCCCCAGAGGAATGTCTGTCTGCAAGGAAGCTACTCAGTGAGGGCAGTAGGTACTCTCAAAGGCAACTGAAATTGTAAGTGGGTGGGCTGGCTACGAACAGAGATCCAGGGTTGGCAAATTTGAGAAAAAGGTAACTGGAAGCATGTACTGGAAAGCAGAACAGTTTAGGAAAAAACATGGCTGGAGAGTGATGGAAATAAGGCAACTCACTAAAGAAAGGTCACAGCAAAGTACTCAAGAGAAGTTTTCAGAAAGTAGAGAAGAGAAACAATTTAGCCCAGTCCTGACTAACGAGTGAATTTTTCTGTACAACACAACACATTCTTCCCAAGCAAAACACACCAGCTTAGTACAGCTGTGCCAGTCAGCCCTGGTGAAGGAAAGTAACACAAGAGGGATGATACACTAGCTTGGCAACCTCTTTCTAAGCTCAGAGTTATTACTTTTGCAAGTCAGTGCACTGTGCCATTCAGATAGTCAGCATTTGCCTTAGCTCATAAACCTAAATCGTATCCCAACACACAACGTAACTCCAGCCTTGGGAAATTCCCCTGTAGTCTCTCAGGTTGTGGCTATACTGCTAAATGGAACAGGGTAAGCTCAGGGGCTCAGGCACTGGTGGTTACAGTCAATACCATGCAACTGTTTGTTAGCTACCTTGCACAATCATGGCCTGTGACAACTAGCAGTCTTCAGGGCAACACTCAGACTCAGTTCTAGGAAAAACAAGTTCCAGAGCTCACTAGGTAACGTAGGCAAGACTGCACCAGGATTGTTTCCTTACCTTACCCCACTCCAAGAGACTTTCCATCCTTAGGAATTCCCAGTATGCATTCATGGCACATCCCAAGGCATGCAGCATCTTTATGTTCATACAGTGGCAACACCATTTTAATGGGCTACCACAGTGTGCTCACACCACTTCCAGTCTTGTACTGGAAAAAAAAAAGCATGAAAAAACGAGAGTTAGGAGTCACACACACAACAGAAAACCCAGCTGTATCGTGTGAATGTAGCCAGCCTATGTCCTTTGGCTGCCCATGATTTGCTTAGCAAAGAATAGGCCCCAAATCCAGGAGCTTACACTCATAGAGGCTGCATGCTGAACCTACGGTCTGGTAGCTGAGCAAAGTTTTCAGGACCTCAAATCAATAGACTCTGTCCATGTCACTGTCCATGCCCACATCACCATCCCATGGCACTTCCTAGAAGGGCTTGTTCAAACAGATTCTAACCTTAGGTAACAATAGAGCCTCATCCAATTTTCAGCTGCAATTGTGTGAGTTTAAGGAGAGCGTGGTCACGGACCATTCCCACCCCATTCCTAGTTCATCTCTCCATTCTCACCCTATCTCTGATTTCTCTCTCCATTTAAAGATCTGCTCAGAAGGAAAGCCTGGAGTGCCTGCAAAGAACAGCTTTTGATAGCTCTGTTTCACAGCAACTTGTAATCTAACCTTATAGTTACATTGATAGCATGCGTTCATGCCTAAAAATGCACTCAGAATATCCAACAGCCTATAGCTGTCAACAGAGTCCTTAATAGAGACAGATGACTAGCATATCCCTAAGTAGACTCATCCCAGACTCACATGATGACCCTGAAATCCCATTAGGAGCAGCTTAAAGCATTGACAAGAACCACAGGGAGAGCAATGTTCTTTACACATGTAAAATAGATGCTATAAAACCAGCACGTATGTGGGATGAAAAAAGGAGAGGGGAATAAAAGACCTCTTTGAATAGGTATGAGCCCACTAATAACAGTAGTATTAGTTCACAGGAAAAACTACTTACGATATCAGAAACCACCAGGACATCTGTTTATTTTAATATTAAACAAGATCTTCCCTAAAGGACATGTGAATGTGCTGCAAGGACTCACAGACCAACTTCAGCCAGAAAGGCAGGCAGCAGCAAGATACAGTTACTTAACCACAGATTGCCTGCAGACAGTGAATCAGTCTCTGCAGAGGTCCCCACTCAGCAGCCCAGACCCACCAGTTACAGTCTGACCTTGCACATGGGAAACATCCAGGGTCTCCACAGACTGGGTACGTCTGGGCTGCCACCTAGACAGAGCACGGAGCCATGCACACTAATTCTGATGCCACAATCTTTGCTGCTCATGCTAAATGAGGACAAATGGATGATAATTTTAGATTGTTCTGCTGCAGGCTGACCTGTGGTGATAATTGTTACTGGTACCCACACAGGTCCACGCTTTACTGTAGCCAGAAGTACTGCAGTATGTTTTGAGTGACCAGAGGGGATCTGGTAGGGTGTAAAATCACACCCAAGCTTATGGTACATTAACATCCGTGTCCCTCTGATCCGTTCATTCAGCTAGCTAAAGTCAAAACTAAGCCATCTTATTCCTGGTATAACTTGAATTCTGTCAGGCTGCTCCATGATTGAATTTAACCCATGACCTACAACAGACACTGGTGCAAACGCTTCCATAGCTATAACTCCTGTTAAAGCCCTCAAATCACTGGTACTTTAACAAACAGATGGCAATAAAAGGATTTAAAATCCTTGTCTTTGAGGCAGAAAGTCAGCCCTTAGGTATAAATCTGCCTGTGCTGACAGTGAAGTGTTTTCATGGGCATCCATGTACTTTTGAAAGTGCAAGACTTCCATAGCACAAGGACAATGACTTTGTGATTCAAGCATACACCGATCGCAAGCTGTAGCCAGAAATCTGTATGGGATATTATGAAAACATCTTTCTTATGATCCCAAACAAGAAAATTATATAAAGAAGGAGAGAGAGGCCAGTGGCAATTATCAGTTATTGTTCCTTCTTCACCCCCTGGATATCTGAGAATAACTGTGGTTGTGCCTGTGCTGGGAGGGAGACTGATTCAACACAACCAGGCAGCTGTGGATGGAAAAGAAAAAATGTTTTAAGTTTTGCTACTCTATGCAGGAAGCAGAATAAGAAGGAAATATTTAACAGGAAAAGATAGAAAAGAGCTGCTGTGCTTTGGCTGTTGCTGTTATTGTGCTTTCATTTTACAAAACTGTTTAAAGCAAAATCTACTAAAAGGACTACAATTTGGTTTTTTTTCTCTGTGAAAATTTACTTTGGAAAGAAGAGACAAAGATGAGAGAACACCACACAACAGATGTTAGTCAATGAGGTTAATATATTTGGATACTATGGCTAGGAGTATGATACAACAAAGTCTGTAGTCTCCAGGCTAAATTCATTAGCTTTTGATGTCTCCCAAGGGCAAATGAGCAGAACAAGGCTCACTGTTGATATAACTTGATTTCAGGTTCTTAATCTTTTGGATTCTGGAAAGATACTTACTTTCACATGAGAGAATACACATACCATAGTCAGCTGCAGTGAGATGTGTAACCTTGAAGTTTACAAAAAGTACTTTTTAATTAAAAAAATCTTGTAAAGAACATCAATTTCCCACTAGAGTACACCGAGTCATAGCTCTCCAGTAAATACGTGAGGATTTACATATCCATTTTGAATTAGCCAGCATCCAGGACTGGCATTATTTCACAGACAGGACCTTTTTGTCAGATACTTCTTATATTTATGGCACGTCAAAACACCCTGCAATACACAGAGAGCAAGTCAGGTCACAAACAGAGCAGGTGTTCTCATAACTCCTTAGTATGCATCCAGTTTTCTCTTGTGCAGAAAGAGTCCAACTAGGTTTATGCTTTCTATAGGCCAAACTTTTAAGTTTATCCATTTGGTCAGCTTAAAGGAGCAGCAGAGGGTTTGTTTTTCTCAGAAGCGTGCAGAACCTGATTGCAAAGGACACCTTTTTCAGATTCCTGTTTTTGAATACAAAACTCTTATTAATTTATCCTTGTCAACCTCCTACAGACTCTTTCCATTCTGCAAGACTTCAGCTCCATTCTCGTAGCCTAGGGTTTTGAGTTGACAGATTCAATTTTTGTGTAGTACTGCTCCCCATGTGTACAATTAAGTCCATCATTTATGAGATATTATTGTGATGAAGGCAACCAACACAACAAAACTGACCCAAGTGCTGCGCAAGCTCAATGAGAGCCAGCCCAATTACTGCTACTTTGCACAGAACTGGGCAGTGCAGAAACATCTGCAGAGAGCTTTCAGTATCCTGCAGATTTAATTTTTTTTACATTTTACAGCATGTCTTCTCTAAAGTGGGCAACAGCAGGAGAATCTTGAAGGTTGGCTTCAAAAATCAAAGTCATTATCATTTTTACGGTGGCTTGTAGGTCCGAGTGAGGAGAGAGGACACTTCCACCAAGCCTACAGCACTTCTTCCTGAAGAACACAGGCGTGATCACTTTACAGCTAAATGTCTCACTCTGTACACGCAGGTTCCAGGTCTAACACCCCACAGAGGTCTGCCAAAGCCAACAGTTGCTGTCTTCAAACATAATTGTATCATTCCCATCTAGCATTAGACTAAGACTTTGCTATGTCTGTCTGGTCAATACAGATTAGCCTTTTCTGTAAGGGGAATAATGGCTCAGATTCCAGAGACATAGTAATGTCTCATTTATTTTGTATCAGTCCTTCTTCCAGGATGGCAGAAACACGTCCTAGGAGTGCGAAAAAAATAAACCTACTCACTCACCTCAAAAAACAAACAAAAAACCCCAGGTGGAACATGTTTTACTTTAAACTGGGATACTTAAGGCAGGAGTGAAATTACCATGCACTGGGCTGTGTGCTCAGTGTGTTTCCATTTCATGAAAGATGTAGTAACATTTTTGTTTGCTGAAATAAGCTAGAAGATGAAACCCCTCACTGAATTCACAGATCTGTGATTGATGAGCTGCTAGGACAACACTGCATTCTCTGATACTGAAAGACTTACAAACAGCATGTCATTAAAATTCAAGAGGAAGCCACTGTGGAGCATGTCAATCCATCTCATTATAACAGCCTGAGAAAGAGCTATTTGTTATCACAGAGTCTAGAATCACCTGAAGTAAGGGTATGTATGCCAAAAGCATCCAGCTATGGAATTATGTCACAGCATTTTTTAGAAGCCCATTAACAGATTGACCCTATCCTCATTGAGATGAAGAATCTTCCAGCGGCCAAGTCATACAACTGGCTTGGTGACTGCAGGAGCAGGAGAGATTTATAAAGCTTTGGTATAAAAATAGAAACAGAATTGTGCAATGGTTTTTGTTGGAAGGGACCTTAAAGCTCATCCAGTCCCACCCCCTCTGCCATGGGCAGGGACACCTCCCACCACACCAGGTTGCTCCAAGCCCTGCCCAACCTGCCCTTGAACTCTGCCAAGGGAGGGGCAGCCACAGCTTCTCTGGGCACCCTGGGCCAGGGTCTCACCACCCTCACAGCAAAGAATTTCTTCCCAATATACAATCTAAATCTCCCCTCTGGCACTTGGAACCCATTTCCCCTCGTCCCATCACTCCCTGCCCTTGTCACAAGTCCCTCTCCAGCTTTCTTGAAGCCCCTTCAGGCACTGGAAGGTGCTCTAAGGTCACCCTGTAGCCTTCTCTTCTCCAGGCTGAATAATCTCAACTCTCTCAGCTTGTCCCCAGAGCAGAGCTGCTCCAGCCCTTTGATCATCTTCATGGCTTCCTCTAGACTCAATCCAACAGCTCCAGTTTCCATTGAAATGGGGTTATTATAATAAGAAAATTAAAGGAAAGGAAAATTATAATAAGGAAATAAAAGAAGAAAAGAAGTGAACAAGAATGTAGCAAATAAGCAAGAGCACACAATGAGTTTGTCATAGCAATCTGAAGCAACCTGGAGCAAGCATTAAGCAGGGCTCACATGCAGTGCTCTGGAATGCGAAGCTACAAGAGCACAAAGACCAGAAAAGCAGGGTGATTTTCAAAGGACACATGATGAAACATTGCTTTTATTTGGCTGCCAGCTTTACTAACCTCCCAAAGGCACTTTTTTGCTAGCCTGGCTTGATCAAATGTTTCCCAGCACAAAGCAGGACCTCTCTGGACAGTTGGATCATCCAAGACCTTATGCACGAAATCAGGACAATATCTCCTAGAACTACCACAAGCCTGAAAATATTTCTCATTGTTCATAATACTACAGTGAAAGAGAATGCAAAGGAACAGATCCGTAGGCAACTCTCCTGCTTTCCAGTCCTTTCCTCAGACATGCATCCTGTGTCTCATTCACCTCGGAGCGCTTTGCTTTACAGGTTTTTATAATAAATATCTCCTACAGAGGCTGTTCAGGATGCTGCCCTAAAAAGCAGAGCAAGTGCCCATGCTGCTTCTGGATATGTGATACTGCCTAGCACAACAGGACTGCTCTGAGTGACCACTATATCAGATTTAATTAAAAACTGCAGGCTAGCACACAAAACAGCAATGAAGAATGCAGACACTGAGGACGACATGTCAGGCTTTGTTACCAAATCTTTTCATCTTTCTAGGCTGGTAAATAGCTTCATTTCCAACCTATATTCAGGAATTACTGCAGTGAATTCAAAGACAAGGAGGCAACAGAGGGATGCAGCATGAAAAGAGGATCGAGCAAGTAGTTTTGTGTTAAATAAGAGCGTGTTTTGAACTGATATCTTGAGTACAAAACCAAACAGCCTTCAGATGTGGATTTCCAAATTACAATATCAGTAGAAAGAGCCTCTTACATGTTGTTTTTCCCTCAAGATTCAAGTGAGCATTCATGTTGGCTTCATTCCTTCCCTTAACTTCCAAGATGAAATGTCAGCTCAAGCTCTATTTACAGTCCCTCACTTTAGACTTTCCTATGGCACTGTCAAAGTAACATTTGAATTTCCATTTCATCAACTCAAAGAAAAACAACCCCAAATATATTGGATACAAGGATTAAAACTGTGTACTGCTTACATGTCTCTAGTTGTTTTGTCTAAAACAAAGGGATTGGTTCTGTGCATGTATTATCTAAACTATAAAATAACACTAACAGGATTAGAACATACTGAGAAAACTTTATCAAGGGTGTTTTTCTGTAGGATATTTAACTACAGCCATGGCACTGCCCTTACATGTTCCACTCCTTTCTGATTATGGTATAATGCTAAATCACCAAAAGAAACATTTTGTACCTTCTGTGCACAAATGTTCAAGGTGCATAACCTCATCCTCTACAGTATTAACAATGTTTTAAGAGGATATGACCCTCTTAGACCCCCCCAACTGTGCATATTCATTCTTCTCCCAGTTGTTGCACTAACAGTTAGGTTATGGCAGTCATGAACATTTTTAATAGCTTTTATTTAAAATCTGGTCACTTCCCTGAACCACTTTAGAGAACTTCTTCCATATCTTGTAGCAATGGCACATCCGAGATAGTTTTATAAATAAGCAAAGGTTCCTGAGTCACACTAATTTCTTTGGAGAGCGGATCACTAGTGGTCTTGGCATGCCTCTGCTTAAATGCAGAGCAGTCCAACTGTACCTTGAAAACTTGTCCAAACTTTTATCAGATGAAGTTATTCTGATGCTCCTAAGATATTAGATGATATGGGCAGCAATAAGAACTGCCAACTTGAATTAAAAGGGACTCAGTCTTGTCTTGTGCTGCACCTTCCAGTGTTTGCATCTAGGAAGCTGGGATGATATCAAGAAAACTGTAAAAATCCTGCATCAACCAATAGGCCAATGGATTTGAAGTTATTCCAAAGACTGTATTTATACTGTTCAATATGGAGGACTAAGAACCCATACCCAGGTCTAACATCAGATTTTGCTTAATGGCTCATACCCATACTACTTACAGCCAGCCCTCTGTAAAGCACTTATCTTAGAGCTTACTGAAAAGGTCTGAAACAGAGTCCAAAAGAGACTTTACAAAGCAGCATGGACAACCTAGAGTCCTTATCTGATTGCCCTCCCTCATTTCCTGGACCTCCATTATTTAGCAGTACAGATGCACCAATACCATATTCATGGTACACAGACCATTTCAGGTGCATTAATGAACCATTAATTAGTAGCCAGCTCTTCCTGCAGAACAGCTTCTAGCCACTGCTGGAAGGTTTTATTGGGATTGGGATTTGACTGGGATAGTGTAACATGAAATCAATAGCACTAATCATTTTAGGCTTAGTCTTGTTACTGCTGAGTCTAAAGCATGCTGTCTGCAAGTGTTTCAGAACAGTGAAAATTCAAGTATTACTTGCAAGGATTTTAGAAAAGGCAACAAAGACACAAAGCAAAATCAGCTGGACTTAATCTTCTCCTGAAGAGTGTCCTCTTTTCTTTCTTTGCTGAGCTCAGACTCCTTTTAGAACTTTTGGGCTTCCCTCAGACATCATACCTAGATCCATTTTTCTGTTCTTTCCTGTATTTCACAGTTGTTTAGTGTGGAGGCACTCAGAGAGAGAGGAAAGAGGGGAAAGTAGAAAGATAATTTCCTTACATTACTTGCAATCCTCTCCTTTTTTTCTCTCCTTCCTTTGCCTCTGTTAGCTAAATTCTCTCCCATGAAGAGTTAGAGACCCTGTGAGGATCTGTGAGGAGTTTTGCAGAGCTGAGAAGCAGATGCCATCACAACCAGACTGTGTTGCAGCAAGAAAAACATTTAGCAGAGAGCTGACATAGTGTTGCACTGGGCTTGTCACTGTTCCTGGTGAATGTTTCCTCTGATTTGTTGAGATATAGAACTCCAAAATCCTATGAAAGTCAGTACATGTTGTGTGGACACAGTGCTATGGAGGACAATCCTCTCAGGTCAACTCAAACAGCCATCAAGGAGCTGTTTTCATTACAGACACACAGGACTGATGCTTGACCAGAAATGGTGGTTTTTCCACTCCCCGCTGTTTCCTTCCTCTGCCTTCACATCTGTGGTCTTACCTGGAATCATGCACTTGCACCATGCTGTGATAACAGGCTAACATAATAAGTAACTGGCAAACCCACATCACTGGCAACATCTGATGAGTGAGTCATTCTTGCTATAGGAGCCATTTCCTTTAAAGTGGAAAGAAAAAGAATATAATACAGAAAAAAGGAACTAGTCACCAAACTTTCCATAAATATTCTTTCCTCCTCATTTTTTTTTCACTGATTGACTTGCACTCTTTGCTTTCTCCCTTTGCCACCTAAGTTCCCAGCTCCTGGTTCCAGTAATTTGTCAATGAACTGCAAAAGGAGCAGTGTGAGTCATACCAAGGCCAGACAAAGAGCAGCCTATGGGGAACCTTCTCCCACTCCAGAAGGGAAGATTTTATTCCCTGGCTTTAAAAACTCAGTGCAATTAGAAGGGGAAAGGGGAAAAAAGCTGTTCCAAATATGATGTCAGTGTTTCCACTACTTCATAAGGAAACCATGTCGCCCTCTTATTTTAAAGATGAAATATTTAGTGCTTATTTTCCTGCCAGTCTTGTGTGTGTGTGAGGAAAGGGGAGGCAAAAGGGATAAGGATTTGCTGGCTTCTTTTACCTAACTATGAAAATATCAAGTGCCTGCATCAGCTGAGAAGTGGGAAGCAGCTGGAATATATCTGGAGGGAACACAGCAGCCAAGCAAGCTCCATAATGGAAAGCTCCCTGCACTGAAGAAATCCTGAGAAGGCTCAAACTCCACAGTCAGAATCACAGAATCATAGTTCTCAGGGAGCCCTTCTGAATTCCTGAAGTGTGACATGAAATGGGCTTGTATTCAGAGTTTAGTTAAGGGTTAAAAAGAATGAAATCACCTAGGTGCAGAATGACAATCAGTACAGGCTATATGACATTAAAAGTATAGCTATTTTCCATGTCCCCAAGCCTGATAAAAATAACTGTCAAGAGTGTGGGTGGGATGTAGGTTACGTACCTGCACTGATCAAATCTGAACACATTTTTTCTCAGTCACCAAGTATAATTTAAGGTGCTGTTTCTATCCAGTAATAAAAAGCATCTCTTACATTTGCTCCCTGGTATCTGTGTATGATGTACTGGAACATTTGCCACAAATCTATGCATGAAGATGCATGACAATATATGCTGTCATATAGCAAAAGTTTGTAGAGCAGGATGCTGGTAAATAATACAACCCCAGGTACACCAAGGCCCTGCAGCATCTTCCATCCCCCTGGGCTGCTAACACTATGGGGAACCACAAAAGTCAAGGCTGGTGAAACAAGAGGATCCAACAGGTCCCCAAACATTCAAACACCAAATTCTGGGCTTCTCTGGAGTTTGAGGTTGCTGATTATTTGCCCTTTTATTCCCAAGGTCATCGCTCTGTTTGCCAAGAGAAATTGGTTTGTCAATTCTGAAATCTCTTCTGAGTTCCAGCTTTGAAAGTGACCAAATGCCATTCCTTGTCACTTCAACCACATGCTGCTCTTTCCACCGCTTCTCTCACCCTGTGCCTCCAGAGCAGCTCCCCATCACATCCCACTTTTGCATGTGCTATTGTGTTTGTCAGTGTCTGCCTTCAGACTGGCAGCTTAGCTGCATCCAAAGGGAAGCAGTCAGATCTGTGGGTAATCCCCTCTGTGCTGTTTCTGTGTGGTGCACGTATGCTACGAGCAAAGTCTAATAGTGCAAATATACTTTAGTTATGTCAGTGCCCAGGCAAAGGCAGAAGTGCCTGCAATCAGTATCACCTTTGTGAACATTTTCCTTCCCTTTTTTTGTAAACAGAATGTAATGTTTAAATTCCTGTCCCCATCGCTTCCCTCTCATCATACAAAGTTCAGTAAGAAATATGGTTTTGTTTATATAGAGATAAGGAATTAAATCCATGCCTCAGCTTGACCTTGTCTGCCCCACTCCATTAAATACCATTCCTCAGACATTAGAAACAAAGAATAGAGTGGTAAAGTGTGTCTCAAACATACATACCAAATGGCAATTTGTGTTTAGCATTTTTGCACTTATAGGTTGTTTTCCCTCACTTTGATGGTTGTCTTATCTAATGGTCAGGAATATGATGGGATAAAGGTTGGACTTGATGACCCTGGAGGTCCCTTCCAACCATAATGACTCTATGATAGTGACTTCACTTCCTTCCATACAAATGGTATTCAGTAATCTTCTCTTTTCAAAATGGCTTTGTACATCAGAGGTGATGTCCTATGGCCCCAGGCAGCAGCTGTGTTGCCTTGCACCCACTCCAGAAGGAGGAACTGCAATATACAATTTTCACTTTATTATGCTATAAATTATAAAGTCATGGAAGACTGTCAGAGAATGAGGCACATCCTTGCAATGTAATACTGTCTCCACAGCCATCCCAGTGGGCACTATGCTACAAGGAAAAGACTTGGGAAGAGAGGAAAAATGCCTTTCCCGTCAGCAGCTGGATTCAGACACTACCTGTGGCTCAATCTTCTGGCTGATTCAGCTTTCTCTTGTGGTTATAATGAAGCAACCCTGGCTAGGATAGTGCACAGGGGACATTAAGCCATTTGTTCAGAAAATCTAATCAGACACAATATGATCCATTGTTCTTTGCTTGCTTTATATTAAGGGAAATTAAAACCAGCTTATAGCAGAGGTTAAAGAATAGACATCTTGCTCATGCATGTAGCTATCATCACTGACCAAAATTAACAGCCACATGGAAAATGGCAGAGTAACCATGGAAAACATTTGTAGTTCTAGTCTTGTAGCAAAGAGAAGGATCTGTTTGTGGGATGTAGTACTTCTGCCATGTTGAGATGCCATGTCACAACCTTTCCAGGCTAAACCTGCCTATAGGAAGAGAGCCAAGCTCAGGAGTTTCAAACTCTTTGAACAGGGAATAATATCTTACAGGAGACAAAGCCTGTACTAATAGATCACCTCTAATCTCATTTACTGTTAACAGACATCCCAGGGCAACTACTGTAGTGCCGTAGAGATATTAAGACAGATTCCCACACTCATTTACCTCTCCTCATGTAGGCAAAGCAAATCCTGATGAGAAAATAAATCTTAAATATATTCTAACAGATCTGCCAGAAAGGCCACTAGAAGTACAAACCTGAGCAGAAAAACCTGGACTTACTGGTGCTTGAATAGGGGAGTTGAGGTGTGGGGCAAGGGAGCTCTCATAGGCCACAAGGAGGACAATGGAAGCAGTAAAAAAGAGGATGATGAAGAAACAAGAAAGCAAAAAGAGAATCTTAAATTTAGAAGAAAGAAGGAGACAGGCTAGATAATGGAAACACTCATTAAATCCAAACACCGAAGCCTCTCATGTTTTCTCCCTTCCAACAAATGACCCAGAAATCATGTATTTAATTAACCTTTGTGTTTACTGCCACTCTCAATTTATCTCCCAAACAATGGTGTTTACTACAACTGTGAGGAGTCACCAAATGGAACACTACGGGAAATCTAGTTATTTTATTCTATACCATTTCTTATCCAGGACAAATTAGATGTTTTTTCCTGTTATTTTATTTCCAGAGCACCTGCAGTTTGACAGAACAGCTTTCGGAATATAGGAAGTGATATGGCACAAAAGATGGGCATTAAAATTCTGCAGGTTCTGAATGCTTGACCATGCTCTCAGTTCAAATCCTTGGATCTTGGTGTGGGAACTATTGTAATGCCAATTCCTCAGGAACATCGTTCAGATTTGTTTTTTCCAGGAAATCTATTTTCTGTCATACACACATACATCTGTTTGCTTGCTACTGCTGCCCCTGATCCTCCATCCTACCAGTCCTCTGTGTTACATCCACTGTGTTCCTGAGAGCACTCCAAGTCTCTGTGGCCCATTAAAAGCTGAAGTCTGCAAACGGATCCGTGGGAAGTTGTCCATGCATAAGGGCAAATATGCTCACTGGGAAAACTCTTGTTGAACCATTAATGCCAGACCAGTTCCATGCAGAAGTGTATAATTAGTCCAGATAACTAATACTGGAAGCTATTTCCCCAGCAGTCTGGGAGGTTTTGAAAGACATAACAAAGTTATAAAGCATGAAAAGACAAGATGAAATGCTGTTTCAAATTATCAAATGCACTCTCCTTGAGGGTGCATACAAGAGAATGACAACTCATTAAGAAACAAAAACCAGCTGAGTTTAAACAAGACTCAAATCATGTGATTTTCACTTAACAGTGGTGATTACACAATTGTTGTCCTGTTATATAAGTAAGCAGGCAAGGTTGCCTGAAAATAATCAAGTTCAAATCTTGAAGGTCCAGAGCTGTAAACATCCTCTCCATTGGGAGCCCAAAGATCTTTTTGCAAGCAGCATGGATCTCATTATACTAAAAATACCTAAAGTGATTATATTCTGTTACAGGTAGCATCTTTGCCAAATCTCCTTTATAAACCTTATTCTGTTTCTAATTATAAACAAAAGCCAAAAATACCAATCTGGTAAACATTGTTGCTTTCAGAAAGATGGGCGCCATGGTTAAAGCCTTCTTTTCCTGAATTAAGACAATTTCATTTTCGCAAGGATTTGCTGTTTTAAATTGCTAGAGACTTTCAGTTGTTTTATCTCTTTCCCTGCAAAATGAACACATCTTTTCCAGCTTCATCTGACTCTTATAAAAAGTAGCATGAAATAAAGCAGATAAAGTTCAGTAGTCATAAGGAAACCTAGTGTTTTCATCTCATTTGTTGCAGCCCAGAAAGTTGCTCCAAGAACAAAATAACTGCTGAAGATGACACGCAGGGAGCTAAACACAGACTTTTCATAGTGCAACCTCAGTGCATTTACATTCAAACATCTCTGGAGAGAGCTTAGATGCATAAAAGTGCAATAGACACCAAAAGAAGTAGTATTTTGATTTCCTAGATAAGAAATCACGATTCTGACCCTGCATATCGCTAGCATTCAATTAAATGAAAAGTCTCCCTGGAACAGCTGGCATTAATTCAATAGCTTTTTCTTCAGAGCATTTCAAAAAGTCCTTAAATGGTCCTACTAGATCATAGTGGTGAGGAAGCACTCCACAATCTCCAACACTACTCTAGTGTACCAAAGCAATATACCATCCCCACTGCATGCAGATCTGAAGCAGAGAGGTGATATCTTGCTCAGACTTCAGTTCCTTAACCTTATTCCTCCACGCTGGACAACTTCCCAACCTCTTTGACCACCTGGAATCTGAAATAAGCTACTCATGTCTCTGTGCCGAGAAGCAATAATGCAGACCACAGACACTCTTGTAGGACAGTCCCAGCAGGTTCAGCAGCTACACTCTGCAAAACTGAGCTTCAACTCAGGTATTATCAGGAAATCATAATCGACACCAGCTCAGAAATAATGAGCTAACCCTCCCCAGGTTTTCCTTACCTCTGATTAAAATCAACAGCAACTGGATACCCAAATAGCTTTCAGAAGTTACACAGCCCACTTAAAAATCAAAGCAGCCTGTGACACAGCAAGAAATCATACTGCAGGATTCCCATTATTCAACATTGTCTCTCCTCTAAACTGAGTAAAAGTCTAAATTAAAATCCAACCTGGACCCCCTTCCCACGGAACTTTGTCCAGAATTCTTAGACTCATACTGATTTGGTCAGTGATCCCAGGTTTGCTGCTGAAAGTAGAAGAAAGGCTTTTGCGATTCACACTGAATTATTTGAACAGTTCCCCTAAATATACCCAGAAATAGAGCTTTCAAAAATCTGCAATAAAACTCATATAAGGAGTAAAACCCAGACTGACATAAATCTCAGAAAATACATTTGGTTCAGATGAGCCTAAAGAAGTTTGAACATTGAGGCAAATCTGTTTAATCTGAAAACGGTGCTTGAAATCTCATAAAGTCAGGCTTTCTTGAAAGATTTGTAGTCCTTCCTTATTTTCATGTAGTCAGAAATTACTGTAGATTTAGGTTGATACGTCAAGATTTGTCCTGTAACCCTGAACACAATACTCATGCTTTTTGACCATTTTTCTTATTAATCAACCATGGTTCCATTTTACCAGCAAAGTTTTTGACTGGTACGACCAAGGTAGTCCTCTCTTGTCAGGATAATATCCACAAACAAGTTTTAGGCTCCCACCTTAGCAGAGGACTCCTGCTTACGTGCTTCCTCCCACAGTTCACCATGTCCTTCAGCCATCTCCAAGGAGCCACCCTTGGGCTGCCCAAACCACGCGCAGCTCAAGAGCAGCAGAGCAGTCACTTCCCACAGAGGGAACCTCTTGTTCACCAGCACAAGTGCCTCATGACTTTGAAGTAAATACTCTTAAATGCAACTCACTGGTGCCTATTGGCTTCAGCAGGCCTTTTATCTGCCCCAGAAGCCTGCTAATGGAAAGGGGTTGCTGCTTCTTCTGCTAAGTCCAAAGACTGAGTGGCAGCAGTGACTCTATCCAATTCCGGATCTAACTCTAGGAAAGTTGCATTTTCCAACCCCACCAAAAGAAATGCTTGTCACATTATTCATACATGTGGTCTCTTACCAGATGAGGAGGCAGGCTGAGAAAGGGAAAAGCCAATGTTAATATTTGCACAGAGCAGCCCAGGCCAGAACCAGAACAAGCGAGACAGTATATCCCTGAATGTTCCAGCAGAGACTAAGCAATGAGCACGCACTGCTTAGCCAGAAACTGAGGGGCTCCCAGGGATGATTCCTCATGAGCCTTAATGGGTATTTTGGATCCTGAGTTCTGTCACCCTGGTGCAGAGACGATATAGTAACAGTGATACAGGGATGCCTCAGCAGTGCCAGGATTCTGGCTGTGTGCCCTACCAAACAATTAGGTGTTGGCAATACTACAGCATCATAAATACATCTGACACCAGCCTCCTACCACCAGGTCCTGCTGCCCACCCCTCTGTGCCTTGCTCCCTACCCATACCTCCTCTTTACTGTGGCAGTGGGGTGAGGGGGCAGATGGAAACAGACCCTTCTTCCCTGTTCCTTCCCAAAGGACATGTCTCCCTCTCTGGAGCAGAGAAGAGCTTCCCTGCATGCAGGCTTACATGGAGGGGACAGATGTGGTGGAATGGAGGCTTCTCCTATAACGTGATGCAATAAGATACAGAACAAGCCTCCCTGCTCTCATTGCCACTCCAGGAGTATAGATTGCATTCAGATTCTTCTCAATTTCTTTTTCTGAAAATGCAAAGTATAGGCAAAACCAAAGGGATCTTCTGCCATATAGAAGTGTTCTGGTGCTTGGAATTTCTCCTTCTTAATAATACATCTTCACGAAGCATGTTGCCCACCTTAGCATGAATAAACTTTATAATTGTAATCTTTATAATCTTAGCATTAATACTTTGGAGAAAAACTGAGAAAGTGCATATGTTTCTTAAAAAAGAAAATAATCAAAAAGAAAACACTTCATCTAGAGAGGCTACAGGATATCCATAGAATATTCTGGGGATTACGAATGAGATTTGAAACTACAAGTGACAGAGGAATTATCCCTCTGGCCTAGAGGAAAATAAACTACTCAACTTGATTTATCAGGGGGCTCTAGAAGTAAGTCCATGGCAGTGAATAATCTAGAATTTCTCAAGAGCCAAGATGCTGGCAGAGAACAACACAAAATCCAATCTTCAGTGCCAAGGAATATTCCAGTTAATGAAACACACAGCTTGGAAAAATCCACTAGATTTTGTAAAAGATGCTTTGAAAAAATTGTCCCTTCTAGAAATATTTCAGAACCAGGGGCAGTATGGCCTGGCAAAGCAAGAGCTAAAAGAATATGATAGGGGTGCTTCAGAAAGGATGGACTGAAACAGACAACAAACAGACAAGGAAAACATGAAAAAAGTAAATGAGGAAGAAGAAACTTAAATTTTAGGAAATCTTGAGAAAGGGTTAAAAAACTTTCAGAGGGAAAGGCAGGGAGAAGGTGGTTGTTTTCATACTAATGCAATTCTCTAGCATAGCATGTCATTTGGCACTATAACATTGTGGTGTATTTGGAGTGACATTCATGAGTATAAATGTTAGGAAGGGAGGGAGCTAGGTTAAAAAAGGGTACTGGCACAAGAACTTCATCTTGATGAAATTAAGTTGAGCAGCCTTGCTCAAAGCTTTCATTAAAAATGGCCATCAGCTGGGCTGTAACATGCTAAGGTTGGAAATAAGGATTTTAACCAACATAAAGTTTTGAAGCAGCCTCTTCACAGAGTAGTGGCACTCAGTCTTGATTTGAAAATGCACCTTGATGCATTTATGAATGCCATTATGATATGGACGCCTGACAGAGCCAGAGACTGGGCATGACTTTGAAAGATCTTTTCAGCCCTTTTTTCTACTTCTTCCAACAGCGTCGTGTCAGCCAGTCGATGTCTACATTCACTTTAGCATTGCATTCTTCCCATCTCCCCAGATTGAAGCAATTTCATATCCACCAGCTGAATAAAAATCAAAATAATTTTTACAGGAAGTACACCAGCCCTTCTCTCATGTTTGGACTGCAATACCTAAAGGTCTATCATCCCGCAGCCAGACCGGCTTGCTTTGTAACTTGCAATAAAACAAACTTCAGCAACACTTTGGAAAGGTTTCACTGAAAGGAAGGGCCATTTCAGATGTTACACTCTTTCCACAGCTAGATTTCAATTGCCTCTTTCTGCAAATGTCAGAAATATTTAGTTTTGTAATCTTGCTCCTGCCCATCCCAAAGAAAAATAGGATGATTTGTAGAATTTGGATCAATACGGCCCTTTGGGCCCCAGAATTCCCCAGAAGGACTCTCCTGGAAGCTAAGTGCCTCATCAAGACTGTGCATAAACAAATCTTGCTTTTCTAGAGCATCTTTACCACGATCAGGAAGAAAATTTTTTTCCTCTTAGTAGATACTAAATATGTGATCTATTTTTCTCCACTAGTGCTTTGCTCTCATCGAAGAGTTAATGAAGAGCACCAGATTTCAGCTCCTAGCACAACACTGGTCAGGCAAATATAATTTATTTACTTTGTGGCTAAGTCAGTAGCCAGACTTTCTACAACATCAACACGCAATGAATAAAGTAAACTACATCCAGGCTTTCCCAGATATGTGGGAGCTGGCAGGGAGCAGAGGTATAGTAGCATCCTGCTAGGCGCTCACCAACTTTACTCATGATGGCTGAAAATGTCTCCTGTGCTGAACTGTTGCCTAGGGCAAGCATAAACAATACACTCACTCATCCCAACACAAAAATAGGGGGTACCCTAAACAAAATGTCTTAAGGATAAAGATTCAGAAACTTTCAGAGTGGACATTAAAGGAAGATGCCTCTTTGGACTTAGCTATTTTTTGTATATTGCCAGTGCTGCACAACCGAGCTTGTTCTCTGTAGCCTTGTTCATGCTGAACAATTCTTTACAAAATTTCCTCCTTTGCTTTAAAGAACCTACACAAGAGAAAAACTCTAAGTTTCCAAATTTGCAGACATGAACAAATGAGTAACTTCACTACAGGAAGCAGCTCCTGTGGGAGAGAGATGCCAGATGACTGCTTTAAATATATCAGTAAGCCTCAGCTCAGAAGGACTGAAGAGCAATCAATCAAAAGATAGGAAACTGTTTTGCATAAAATCCATCAACCAGTCATGATCATAATCCTCTTTTATGAGCCAGAACACTTAATAGCTTTGCCCAGAGTACACATGCAGTTTGGGCCTGAGCCCATTCTCAGAGCTTGCCCATCAAACAGCTCAGCCCTAAACCCCACCAGCCTCAGCAATTTACAGCCTGAGCACTTCTTCAGCTCAGGGTAGGCCATTTCCTCTTCCGTGCATTTCAGGTGGATCAGACAGAGATGGGGCTGAATCTGCTGTAGCCCAGTCCATGGGACTCCCAAATTCTGTTCTTTCTAAGCATGTTACTGGTGATAGCCAGTACTACTGTCAGGTCAATAGCCAGTTAGCATGGAAGAAGGAAAAGGAGTTCTCTTTCGTTTTCTCTTGGTCCTGGAGAGCTTCAGATCGTCCCAAACCAACTGGCATTTTGGTGGAACTTTGTCAGTAGCTCATCCTACAAGATCAAAACATCAGCCATTGAAGCTGCATGTATAATCAAAGATCCCTTGAGGCCTGGGGTTGGATTTGTTGCATGAAGATGATCAGCATGCAATAGGATGAAGTTCTAGTTTTTGCCTTTTCAGTAAAACACTAGGCTTTTTTCACCAGCAAGAACACATGGGACTTGTTTAGATTCTAATACTGTTCTAAGGATAAAGAGAACTGGAAAGAAAATACTCACATGCTTCCCCTTGGGATATAATATTCTATTTCAGGAAAGAAAAAGCATTTGAGTTTTCACCAAAAGCTAAAGAAAACACACAAAAAAAGGTATGTCAATATTTTAAAGGGCTTTTTGCTGTTAAAAATGTTTTTATTATAGTAAATTCTTCTGCTTAAGAGGGGGATGCTGGAAAGGAAGCCCACATAAGGATGTTCTTCATAATATCCCACTGTTTTGAAAGGATCAGATTTTCTCCCCTACGGATTTGGTACTGGCATTAATTAACTCGATTTCCAAGAAATGTTGGACTCTTATGTTCTTAAAAGTCTCCAATGACTAACTCCACACACCCCTAGGTGCTTCTGTCTCCTTAGAACATCTTTTATAACATATTCCCTAAAATTTCCTTCCCTGTGATTTAAATCTTTCACTACTATTCTTGTCAATACTGCACGTGGAGAACAGTTTACTCTTTTGAAACTAACTTATATGTATTTACTGAACGTTATACCCCTTTCAGCTCTCCTCTCCACATTTAATAAACCCCACTCTTTCAATCATACACCAAAAGCCATGGTTATTTTTAAACCTTTGATCATTCTTGTTTTTCTCCTCCACGGTTCCTCCAGTTGCTCTTCACCTTTCCTCAAGTGCATTGCCATTCAGGAGGTCCTGCCCACCAGTAAGCAACCAGCTCAGGATATAGAGATCTGAAGACAGGGAGCAGTGGGACAAATAAAGCCTCAGAACAAAACTATATTATCAGGAGGATGTTTGCTCACAGTACTTCTTATTCTAGTACAACTTCAGAAACTTGAGATTATGAAGTAAAAGCTCAGGGTGCTCATCTTATCTGAGTATGTTTGCACACTCTTAGCATGGAGTCAGTGTCTTTAACCAGAGTCCAGCTCTGTGAGTTTAAATTCTTTGAAGTCTCCACTTTTTCTGGCTTAATGCAATTAGTCTTTCCTAATTTCTCTTAAAGTAGAGGTTGAAAGCAGGCATCACTGATTTTCTTTGCTATAATGGGACAGGGAAAGCAAGAAGAGATGCACAACATAGCATCAGGATGTATAAGCAAGTTGGATGAGGGTGAGTGACAAGAGAGGAGACCCAAACAGAAAGGAACATGGAACAAGCATAGGGCAAGTGGTGTGATCATCTATTTTTCACTCACTTTTATGATATTTAGGCAATCCAGAAAAGCTACAAGGTCAAAAAACACTATATATATATATATATTTAAAGCCACTATCACCAGATTTCAGAGAAACAAAATGCTAAGGAATTGCACTTTGACCACAGAATGTTTCCTCTCATTACTTCCTTATTTGTTCCTCTTATGAAAGTAAACCATTTTTTCTCCAAGGAGGCAGATTGAAGCTTAGGCAATGGAAAATGAAATTTCCTTTAGGGGTGAGGAAATTACAGGAGCCATTTCAGAGTAGAGACATCCATGTACAAAGACTGGTCAAATTGGATGACATTACCACATGGCTACCATCCTGCAGGCATGTTGGAGAGCAAGCCCTGTGACATTTAAGCATCACATCAATCATACTGAGCTTGCACCATGAAAGAGAAAGGAGACAGAAGAACATACTTTTCACATCAAGTTCTGCTTTCCTTCTGCTAAAGCCATTCACAAATGCATCGTTCCCAAGCTTAGCTCTGATTTTGTTTCTTTTTTAACATGACCAGTTTTTAACATGACTGTGACTGTTAAGCAGAATATATGTGTGCATACACACACCTGGAGGAATGTTATTTACAAAGGTGGATAATATAAACAGTTATGCAGGCTGGGGTGATCTAGTCATTCACCTTAACTGACCAAGCAGCCTAAACATCCATCTCCATCAGCATGAGTTGTCTGAGCTCCCCCCGTGCACTGCTCTTTATTTCTAAGTTTCCATTCACTGTGTCCAAAATGTTGATATATTGACCAGAACTGCAAGAAGTGTTTTCAGTTCTTTTTCTGAGTCAGACTGGAACTTGCTTTCAAACTAGCTAATTGATTCACCTTTTTTTTCCCTTTTTGCACGCTGACCACAGAAGTCCTTTCCAAGCTTTTCTCCTAAGCATGCTTAATGCCAGTTTCCCTGGGCTCCTGTTCATCACCTCAAGCCAGGGGTAGGTCACTCAAAGTGCTATACTTTTTCTCCCTGTGCCTCTGTTTGCTTAAGCTGCTGAACAAAATGGCCAGCATAGTTCAACAACAGACTTTCCTTTTTTTTCTCCTTCAGCTTTTTAAAGTGACATGCTGCATTTCAGCTTTTTGTGAGCTAGCTGAAAGATAGGTCAGGGTAAGAGTCATGAATTACCAGTCCTTGTGCTTGGGCTTGGCAGACAGCAGTTTGGTATAGTACCTTCTGTAACCTCCCCATATACCAAGGATTTACATTTTATGTTACAGACAGTAACATACAATTGTATTGTGCAAAGAAAAATCAGATTCATTTGCACATGGATTATCTAATTAGATCTTAGAGACTTATACACTGATACAGTAGTATTTCGTATCCATTTGCACTTTCTTTTGCATAGGAAAAAGAAAATGGGTACCAGGCAGCAGAAAATGAAGCCAATTATGTGTTACTTCTATGCATATTTATAACATATACATTAGAAAAAATTGCCAATAATGAGATGCTGAACAATCACAGTAATAAAGAGAACTGGCTACTATCAAATATTTGATGGAAATATGAGGGGATTCATCAGTTCCAAATGAGATGCTATTTACATGAAAATGAAAGCAGCTGTAACTCCCACTAGAAAGTAACAGCTCTCATCACCTCCTTTCCTCTGCAGTATCATTACCATTTATGACTTTTAGCTCTGCACCATACGTACAGAGGCAGCTCCATTATACTGTGTGTTGTTGAAGCTCAGGTGAGGGAAAAACATGTCTTCACAGTGAATCATTCCAAGCACAATCATACAGTAAGACATGTACAAAAACCCCCTGCACCCCATCCAGGGGAGCCTGCTCTGCTCGTTCCTCCGCCCAGAGAAAGCAGGAGTTCAGTTCCAAGGAGACTACTCCAAGAGCAGCCCAGCCTTGAGGCAGCACTGAAGCAAGGAACAGTCCAGCAGCCCCAGGGGAAACCCCTGTGGGAATTCCCCACTACTCTGTGGCACAGCAAGGCAAAGCACCTCTGCACACAAAGCAGGGGCTCCGCAGTGTTCTCTGCTGCTAGCTTAGCACAAAAAGGCTGCCCCTCATCCTGCCCACCAGCCTCCTGCAGCAGCCCCCACACATCCTGGTGCACGAGTCCCCCATGCAAGGAGTCTGCCCTCTCCCAGGGGCACTCATGGCAAGGGGAGCCTGGCATTTGAATCTGGATTCAGTTTATGTGGTTTGGTTAAGCTGAAGTTACACTTTTCCAGTAGGTATAATAAAGTGCTGTGTTCTTGGGAGCAGGAAGCCAGGGAAAGCCCTAGGGATAAGGATTTACCCAAGTCACAGTCATTTGAATGTGTCCCTGAGATATAAGATTTATAGCACGTATGTAGGCCATCTGTGCATGTATGCACATTTCTGCCAGAGAAATCCCATGCAGAGATAAGATAGCCTTAGGTAAGAGTGTCTGTAGCTCACACTGGCTCTGAAATCACTTCAGCTATGAAGAAGATGCTAGAGGTCCTAACACAGTACACCTTACAGGCAAGAAATTCACCTTGAGAAATTGCAGACTTAATCACCATTTATATTTCCTTGGATAACTCCAAAGTATTTGGTTCTGGGCCTTTTGTGCACCCAGCAGGACCTGGTATGAGTTTTGTCTACGCACAGGCCTAGGTTATTGCTCAAGTCTTCTTCTCAGTCTGCCCTGACTGGTTGATGCTCCTCTTCTACGAGCCACAGCACCCTTGAAAATGTTCTACATTAGGAGAACTCTCCAGTTTTAAATATAACTTTACTTATGATTTATGCAGAATGTAATTAAAGCAAAAGTGGGGCCCTTCAGATAAATAGAAGCCAAAAAACTGTTGCTATAAACATGCTGTGGGATTTCTGCCTGCTAGTCTCTTGAGCCAAGCTGCTTTATTTGCACACTGGAACTCTCAAACTCAGATGTGCACTAAAGATGCACATCCAACAGTCTCCACAGGGTTAACCGTGGATCAGTGTCAATGATCTTTAAAGAGGGGTTTATCTTTATCTGTACATTTGGAAAGGGCAAATTAAACCATTGCTGCCTGCTACCCCCGATTATTTCTTAGTGCTGAATAATCTGTGGCAGGAATCTGCTTTTTGATCCACTCCATGGTTATCTGGATGTCTTCTCTACCCACCAAGGAGATCTTCATTGCCTGCCCAAAGTAGTTGTGCGAGTTTGATGTAACAGATCAGTCTTTTAAATTGTTTGTTTCTTCATTGACTATAATAAAAGCCAGACACTCCACTTAGACTAAATACCTAACTTCTAGACAACAAACTTCTACAACAAACAAAAAGGTTAATCCTATCTTGTGTAATATCTGCAGTTCTGGGCTTAAGCATTTGTGGAGAAGCTATTTTGGGCTGAGGGGAGATGCACAACTTGTGCAAGATACAGAGCTAGTGTAAATCATATGAACATGAAAAGGTATGAATGAGCAAACCTAGAACAATTCCAAAGATATTTCACCAAATTTTGCAAAAATATCCATGAACTTATTTTGGGGAAATAAAATTGGAGATGCAAGATTTTTTTAACTATTACAATGATTGTTCTTTAGTTTCTCTGCCTTCCTGTATGCTATATGTGACTTTATAAGGGGAATAAGCTAAAATCTTATCCCTGATTATCCTTTCTTATCTGAAAGAGAAGGAAACAGGCATTTGGACCTCCTGAAACTCACTGGGACTCACCCATTTACAGCTTCTCCTCCTGTTCTTCTCCAATGAGTACCAAGGCAAACATGTAGACAGACAGCTGGGTTTTAGGAACAGGGACAGATATGGTAGAGTGAGATGAGACAGGAGCTAGGAAGTGTTTGTAGGCTTCATCTTTTAAAGTCCAACCACTGATTCAAAAGGGTATTCTGCAGAATCCAATGCAAGAGATGAACTGGGACCAGCCTAAGTCACAGGAGTCAGGTAGCTCAGTTTGCATAAAACCCTTGACAAGATTTGGCTGAAAGTGGCATGCAAATACCATAAAAGTCTGGTACTCCAATTGTCCTGTGTTACAGAACAGTGAATTTCATAGGTGGTCCACAGAGGCAGCTTTGTGATGAAAACCTACTACCCCCATTTCCACAGGATACCTACCCCTAGAGTACACAGGGGAACTACATTCACAGCTGAAGGTGCAGAAACATTTCAGTCCTAAACATCAGCAATGTTGTGAATTGGTCTTGTTTAGGTCCTGCCCACAGTTGGTTTTGCTCACATTTAAAGCAATTTGTAGGAAAATCCCTTCAACCATTTTTCAGTTAGAAGAAACACAGCTATTGCCACATACTTCCCCCACACAAATACCTCCTAAACAGCTGCAGCTTTTAAGCCCAGATCTTGGCCAGGCAATATCCTTGTCAGGGGTGTTTGGAGATATTAGACATGGCTACAGTGACTCAGTCTTGCTTTGCCCATGCATTAAAAGAAAATTAATCACAAGACTGCTTTAAGCCACTAGATTTTTTTTTAAGCTTCTGAAATTTTAGGATTCACATGTTCAAGATTTTCTCTACAGCTATGATGCCTAAAATCAGGGAAGAAAATAGATGTTCATGTTCAAATGCCATACTCCAACACGTATGGTAAACCTCAATGTGTGATAAATCGTGCGAGCTGGGAACTTAGATGAATTCATTTGGTAGAAGAAAAAGAAAGTTAAATGATGAACTTTAGAACACTGTTCGCCCCACACGCTCAGAACTTTGACTGCTTATTTAGTGGTGTAGTAATAACCCATCACACCCATCCTGCTGCATAGTCCATACTTAAAACCTAGGAAGGACAGAGGGATGACTTACAGGAAATCCTTCTGCAAGAAAAACAGTGCAGCGTTTATATCTGGCTAGGGCAAGGACACTTGGCAACACCATAAAAGGTCCCTCAACTAGTAAGGGGAAAAATGCAGTAATAATTATGTTGACACAGTTGCAGTGTGGAGAATCTTCCAGTACAAATGACATTTTCATAATCGTTCAGATAAATGCTTTTGCAGATAACAAGAAAACTTTTTTCTTGCTATCTTTTGCTAGTCATAAATTCAATGTTTTTTTTACTGTCTTCCTTCTAATTAATGATTTAGGAGGAAAATGCTTTGAGAGGGTTTAAAATTTCTATTTGCAATGGTTCAGCTGGAATAAGGACTTGTTCTCTGAAGTTGGTTGAATGAGGAGACTGATAATAAAAAAGAAGAAAAAATGTTTAAGGGATGCTGAGCCCTTTGCCAATGAACACTGAATTTAACAGGTAGTTCTGGCCAAAGCAGTTAGGGAAAAAACCTTTGAGAAGACCAAATTGCTGTCATGTGTTGTTTTCACCCTGATTTACTTTGCTTTGTTTTCCAAATTACATTTTCTCCATCTTCTGGTTTGAAAATGAAGACATATTGAGGCAATTATATTTTATTTGGCATTCAAAAAGTTAAATAACTAAAAGAAACAAAAAGATTCAAGTCCAAGAGAACAGTTACAGACTGATGCAAAATTAATTTTCTTTAGTTGGTAGGAAGAAAACACAAAAGAGTGCTTATTTTTCTTACCTTTCTCTCCCTTTGAGTTTTGACTGAACAAAACTAAGATGATGCTTCTCCTCTCTTTAGTTATGCTATACCTAGAAAATCATTCCACCCCATCTTTTACAGCTCTGCTGATTCCAGTCCAATTTATGCCCTCTTCTGGAAAGCTCATATTTAGGACTTGGGAATTTAGGAGCATGGAGATTCCTGTTATTTTCTACTGGGAAGGTGTCGGTGCTCCCTTCCTGCTCAGAGGCCTCCATTCTGCCAGCAGGCCCTTGGAAGGGGTTTAAACCTTTTAGGTGGCAATGATGAGCAGCCCACAAAACGTCCCTTACCTGTCAGAAACATACGATGACCTTGTGCTTCCATGCAGTGCCATAGGTGCTGCCAAAGAAGGGGATGGGAGCCACTAAGCCATTTCAGCCTGAGGCAGTAGATCCACGCTCACACTGTGAATATGCAAGAGGAGGGCTGTGAATTTTGAGGTGGGGATTTGTCCAAGATACAACTTTCAGCAGTGTCAGGGCACAGCAAGGACCAGGGGCAAAGTAAGTGGCAAAGCAGCATAATGATGTTAATTCTGGAGGGCTGTGATTTGGAGGGGGTGGGGGGCTAAAGATGGACAGTCTCATATCTGAAGATTAAAGGTCAAAAATAAAGTGAGATTGTGGTCAGAGGTATCTTAAATCACTTTATTTCTGTGTATTCAAAATACCACTTGAGTTCAAGTTAAACCAAATTGTCAGTGTATGTCTTTAGGGGGTGCAGAAACAAAATCTAGGGAAACAAATACACTGGCTGAGCTGTGATGAGTGTGTCAGGCCACTAGGTCTTAATAGTCCTGATCAGCCTCACCTGGGACCCTTACCAACTCTCTGCCTAGGGCCCAGAAAAGCCATTTAAACTCAAGCCTGAACCTTCACACCTTTTAGAGCTACGTACTAGGCACGTGTGTCTCCAGCCTTTCTTCTGGCCTTGCCTTTTCAATGGACTTCAGACTTACAGAGGTAGGGTGGTCATCTCCTGGTAGAACTCCTTGTATGCGTGCCTGTAGTCTGTCTCCAGTCCTGTCTCCAGGTTTTATTTTTGGATGGATTTTGCACCTATGCTGTAGCCTTATTTCCAGGTATGTCTCTGGCCCTTTGCTCCTGACTGTGCTCTGTGGAGTAACTGACCCCTGTTGCTCCCTGACAAGGTAAAGGAAATGTGTGCTTTGTAGATATACACAGAGACTTCTTCTCTAAGGTGATATGTTCAGTCTTTTAGTATTTTTGAAGCTGTATAAGCTTTACAGAGTCAATCGTGGTGATGTAATCATGTATTTCATGTGTCTACTACTCATGCAAAACAACTCATAAGGCATTTTATTTTTCCTCTCTGGAGACCTGAGGAAGCTGTTTTGATATGCTGCTCCTTTCTGCCTATATTCTTGTTTTTCATTCCTTCCACATTACATGAGACAGTAGGTGGGAATATGCAGCCAGATAATAGTAATTTATTACAGATCTATCAGAGTTGTTCAATAGTCTTTCCAGCTAGTACAATAAACTGAGCATTTCTGTCCTTTTCTTGCTTTTAGTGAAATGAGAATACTATTGAGGGGAGACAATGCTGTGTCTAGATTTCTTGCAAACATTTATGAGCATGTATTGAAAAATTACATATAAAGAAGTACTTTTCTCTTAGCAGATAAGATTGATTTAATCAGTCATGTCTAGGTGATAATTATTGGTGTTTTTGCATTCTGTCCTCCCCAAAGTGAGTCTATATCTTCTTTGTCTCTGCTCACAATACAGAATTTTGTTTGTTAGGACTCTGTGTTACTCTTTCCTCCCCACTTTGGCAATATGCAGTAGAAATTCTGCTCCTCCTTGTTTTTGTTTTCTGTGCCTGCTACTTCCAATGTTTGTCAAAGATAAAATGAGTTGAGAGCATTATTCTAGAATTATGATCCTTGTAAATTCTCCCTCTGGTACTTTCTCAGGTATATTAGGGTATTGTTTATAACCAAATGTGAGGGTGAAGGGGCTAAAAGCTGGAAGCTAAAGTTATGTATATTTATTCTCTACTTAGGATTAAGGGAAACATGCATGCTGTATGGTACCAAGGCCTAGTATGAGGAATTAATTTGTTTTTCCTCCCTTTAAAAGAAACCCTCTCCTCCTGTAAAAAAAGGAGGCAGCTACAGATCTATGCTAGCTTTCACTAGGAGCAAAATACATATTTCTCATGGTGGAAAGTTAGAACTTTCAGTCCTGCCTGTTTCCTCTCTTGATCAAAATGATGTGAAGGTGCACCTGGAGTCAGAATCTGGTGCCAAGTCTGCCTGTGCTGCATGAAGGTATTTGTGCCTTTTTCACAACCTGTATAGGTGCAGAGTATAAATCACCAAATTCTCATTATTCTTAATTAGTCAATGGTTTTGCCAGAACTGGTTGTGCTGAGTCATATTTCAGAATTGCAGCATGGTGGGAGTTGGAAGGGGCCTCTGAAGGTCATCCAGTCCAACCCCCTGCTCACGCAGGGTCACCCAGAGCAGGTGGCACAGGATCCAGGTGGGTTTTGAATGTCTCCAGAGAAGGAGACTCCACAGCCTCTCTGGGCAGCCTGGCCCAGTGCTCCGGCACCCTCAAGGTAAAAAAGTTTTCCCCTCATGTTTAGATGGAACTTCCTGTGTTCCAGTTTGTGCCTGTTGTTCCTTGTCCCTCCATCGGGTAGGTGGTTCTACTGCTGCTGGTATGCACAAAATTAAGTACAATGCATTGTGCATTAATGCATCTGAATGACTGAGTATCTTGACCTCTAAAGCCATAGCAGTAAACTTCTTTTGAAGAATATCTTTCCACAGTCTGTGTTGCTGTCTTTCTGCTGACCTTAAACACAATGGATTTACCTGGCATGTAAAAAGATCAGTTGCCTTAGGCATGACTTTGCAAACAGTTTCCAAGTGGAGTAGTCGGTTAGATTTCAGCTGCATCATTTATTTTTTTTTTTAATGTACAACTCCATGGTTTTGTGTCAAAACTCTCTCACTATTCAACTGTGCTGCACTTTTTGGGCATTCTGAAGAGATGGCAGAAGGCACAACAGTCTGTCTGCTTTCTCTTGGTACTCCATCATCAAATACATTCAGGTTATTGCTCTTGTACTTGTTCTCAGAAATTATCACCTAAGGTCACCTTTTTAAGTTTCAAGAAAGCATTGTGCTGTTGGAAGCGTTCCCAGCTATGGCAGCAGCAGTGTGAATGTTTACAATTTTGGAGTCCATATTTTTACAGCCCCCATGGGATAAAATTCATTCTTTATTGGACATCACTTAAAGGTATACACACAATAAAATAAGATACAGGTGGAACCTTAATCAAAGGTTCTTCAATAGCCTCTGCAAAGAGTGTAGTTATTTGTAATGCAGATGCATATAATCAGAAAGGAAGAACTGAGCTTTGAGCCTTGGATAGAAGCATGTGTTAATTGCTCTGCTTGTGTTTGGAATGGAAAGGAAACACAGCATTGATAACCAATGCCATTTTCATGTGAAAACACAAGAGTATGGGTTGTTTTTTGCAAATGTAGACTGTTTTCAGGAGGACTGAACTCTGCTAAAGAGAACATAGCCCCAAAACCCACAGAGATGCGGAACATTCCCTCTCCACCCAAAGCTGTTTTGCAATTATTTAATAATTTGGCTTTGCTTGTTCTCATGCAGTTTAATTGAACTTGAGGTAACCCAATGCTCAAGTTGAAAGTTAGCTTTGGAAGTCACTCTACTGCTTTTACAACATCAACTTTCACTGAAAGCCAGTAGGATAGGCCCTTAAGTGTTGCAGTCAAAACTCTTGAAAGAGTCTACAGAGTCTCCTTTCCATCCTTTCCTAGGTACTGTTTTACAAGGCAGCTGAATGTCAAGCAGCTATGATTTTTTTTATTTCAAAATCTTGGTGTCCCGAGCCCTGGACTTCTGAGTGGGTCCTGTGGTGATACATGTATCACAGTGCTCAGTCAACACAACTTCAGAGAGAAAAATCAAGTCCTGTGTACTGTCTGCCTGGTTCATTTTTCTGGAGTCTTTATCTGACAGCAGTAGGAGGGTTGTCTGCTGTAGTCTCAGTGGTGAAACAGCCTGAGGATGTGCTTTCTCCAAAGCATAAATATCTCCTTTCTAGTCTATTAGACCTAAGACTTCAGTGCCACAGCAGTTGCCAATCAGTCTTTCATGTTCATGTTGTGATGCATCTTTAGCTCTGAATGATGTTTGTTTTCAGTTCAAAGAGTGATGTTCACTGCTGTAAGGATTACTACTGTGAGTGCGAAGCACTGAAAACAGTAATGGAAATATTTCAGGGGAGGGCAGGATCCTCATACAACTTCAACACTACAAAGTACATGCAAAATGTTCTGCCTGGTAGCATTCTGCATAAGTATTAAATGACAGCATGTATGCAAGGTGACAGACTACAGCATCTGTGCTGTAAATGCACTGAAATTAAATGTTCTCTGGCATTATTACAGTTACTTAGATTGCAAAGAGTAAAAGGAATGTTCCTGGATGTGCAGTGTTCTGTAAATAGACATAACCAAAACAGATTTTTTTCCTGTTACCTTGAGCGTTGAGTATTACTGGAGTATGGGCAATTGACAATCTGTCTCAAAAGGAGAGAGCAGGCTTTGGATATCCCTTTTGTATCTCATGCTGTACCTTGCACCCAAGCAAGAGAGCAACTGAAGACTGGGAATGCTTAAAAAATACCCCAAACAAACACAACAACAACAGAAGGAGGAAATTGATGTTAGTGATCTCATTCTGCTTGGGCAGTACAAATTGGAGAAAACTTCTTTGGTAGCACACTGGTTGTGGCTTTTGAGTCCCAGACTCTGTGTGTGCTGACTTACAGCAGCTGAGAATGTGGCTTCAAACTTGCACTCGGAATTCTTGTTGCATCTCAGCATTGCATTTCCATAGCTACAGGAGCATGTGTCTGCTTCCTCACTGGATCTTTTATACACTAAGGATGAGGTCTGGAGTGAGAGGTCCCCAAGCTGAATAGAGAAGAAATGGTTCCTGAGTGTTGAAAGCCTGGCTTCCCTGCAGTGCTTTAAGTACCTCAGGACAGGATCTGAAACATGAAAATAGGGAGCAGGAGCCCTCCATTCTACTTGGCAGAAGACTATTAGTGAAAACAGGATTTCTTCTTTGATGTTGTCATTTTGGAGGAAGCACCAACTTTGTAAGGAAGACTCCTCCTTGATTTCTCTCAAGATCTGCAGTCCAGAAGCATGTCCTGGAACGAGCACAGGTGATTACCTACTTCAGGAAGAAGTTTCTCTTGTGGTCTTACAGTTACCAAAGGATATGACTTGCTTTATGTGTGTGGTTAGAGAACTTGATCATGATGAGATGAGTTCAAAACTATGTCTTCCTTCTTATCATTTGTCTTAGTATAATGTGTTTAGTATATAAAGCTAGAATATTGTCATCATCCTTCCCTGGAAGCTGAAGACGTTTTAGAATGTCTTTGCTTAATCCTGGGGTGCATTAGAAGGGGGGTGGTTGGTAGGTCGAGAGAGGTTCTCCTCCCCCACTATTCTGCCCTAGTGAGGCCAC
>VZRW01004302.1:11160-56897 GCA_013398125.1 Aegotheles bennettii | reverse complement strand
GAGGGGCAGGACGATGGAGCCAAGCTTTTTACAGTGATGACCAATGATAGGACAAGGGGCAATGGATGCAAACTGGAGCACAGGAGGTTCCATGTGAATATCAGGAAGAACTTTTTCACTGTGCGAGTGCCAGAGCACTGGAACAGGCTGCCCAGAGAGGTTGTGGAGTCTCCTTGACATTCAAACCCCTCCTGGATGCGTTCCTGTGTGATGGACTCTAGGTGACCCTGCTCTGGCAGGGGGGTTGGATTAGATGATCCTTCGAGGTCCCTTCCAACCCTAGAATTCTGTGATTCTGTGATTCTGTGAAAAATGGGGCTAATAGAACCCATATCTGGGTATATAGAGAGCCCTAGAGTTTTTTTCTCTTTGTTTATATTCCTAGAAACCAGTGCCTCCCATCCCAAAGGAGCACACCTACCTGTTGAGCTGGTTGTCAGCAGACTGCTTCACTGCTTTCACAAATGACAGTAATAGAGGAAAAGGCCTTGTTGCTGTGTTTGGTTGTTTGGGTTTTTATTTACTATGGGTTCTTCTTGTTTATTATGGGTTTTTTGGTGTTTGTTTGTTTGTTTTAAATCAGCCATTATTGAGCTTTAATTGCCTTGTCAGAGTTCAGAGGTGATAATCCTGATGTTTATGAAGCTGTTCTTCATTCACAGGTTTGAATGTAACAAGTGATTCCTGGTTCTTATGAAGCTTGCAACAACTGTCTTGATTTCTGGCATTTCTTAACTCTAGGCTTCCTGACATTGTAATTGACAGTACTGTGATACTTTGCCCAGCTGTGACATTTGCTTAATGCCCAGCATTTACAATTAATGACTTTTTTTTTTACTATAACTGCACTTTAGATTACTCTGTTTAAATTTGAAAATCTGGTGTGTCCTCTTCTGTTTATTTGAATAGGTTCATTTGAACTATCAGAGCTGCTAAAATCTTCAGCATGTTTTAGTCAACTGTTTTTGTTGCAGTGACCAGATAGTTTTCTTGATTTTGCACATAAACTGTTCTTGTTTTCTGGGGGGACAGGGAGTGGTGGCATCAGGAGCAAAGGTATTTTAACCTGGCAACAGTGGGCAGAAACCACAACTTTGATACATTCATTTAAAATGAACCTATTAAGCAGAACATGATGTAGAGCAGTGCCATAGAAGTGGTAAGAAGCCAGGCTGGCTATAGGAGCTTATAGGGTGTGCACAGCTCACTTGTGTACCTTGGAAAATTCTGACTTTTATTACAAAGAGGTGTGTATGTGGTTTTATAACACTTTCCAGGAGGAGCACAGTATGTTCTTTTGGGACCTGTATTGCTGATGCAGTGTGTTGTAGGTCTGTTATTTTGAATTATATTTACTTCATTTCTTTCATTATGTTGGTGGCAATTTTGGTGCAACAAAGGCAATATGCAGCTGAATTTTTTTTCAAATATAAACACGAGGAGATGGAAAAGATTGTTTTTCAGGCTGTGGTTTCTAATTCTCATCCAAATGCAGTGCTTGCCTGTGCTGTCCTCAGAGGAATGCTTTAGGACACTCAATGCTGCTGGCTGGAATGCAGGAGGGTTCAGCCACATGCTGGCTTTCCTGCCTGTGAAAGATGCTGAGGATACATTTGCTATCATCCATTCCTGTTGAGAGGTTCCTGCTGCTGTGGAGTTGGGTTATGTGTGTGCTGCTAGAATCATTCCAGTTGAGAGGTCTGAGCATGTGCATGAGGCGAGGAAAAGCCTAAACTGGTCCTCCAACTGAAGATCTGTTCTGAGGCTTATTTATTTATTTAAGGGCAGATGAAAGACCTGATGCTGACAGCAAATCCACTCACTTCTTTATACATATACTAATAACAGGCTGCTTCATGCTAAAACTAAAAGCCAAACTGCCAGAAAACAGTAAAGTTAAGATCAGTCACTGGACTTGCAAGAATCTTGTGAATATGCTTGTTCATGTGAGACCAACTTTTGTGATTTGCCTGCCCAGAGGAACTGAAGAAACTTCTCAGCTCAGCAGTTGAAAGAATCTTTTAAAGTTTACTCAGAATATGAGTAATGTCTAATCACTCTGTGTTCCAGCTCTCTAGCCTGACACCATCTCTTAGTTCTTTTCCTCCTTTGTCTCCTTTCTCCACGGCACATCTATATCCTCCCACAACCATGTGCAGGAATAGCTGCAGCTGTGAGCCTACCTTCTGCCTGTGATTCACTGAGCTGTCACACGACTTACTCAAGGACTGTTGTACTGAGGGAGTGCTTGTCAGCACTCATCAGGAACTCACCCTCATGTCTCAAAGAACACATCACCTCACCCAAGATGGCCTGGTGGAAATGCAAAGGATAAGTGCAGTCATGAAGATAATTATTTGCAGCTTGCTTATGTTTTCCAGCTGTGTGATTTCAGAGGGGTTTGGGTAGTGTGCCTTAGCACAACTAGGGAGGCTTTTTGAATGCTAACTGTTTACCCAGAATCAATACAAATTCCCCTAACCCGTTGATTCTGAAACTGGTTTGTAACAAGTTGCATTAATCCCAGTTAACTTTCAGGTAGCTTATATCTGCATCTTTCATGTAAATATGAATGTGGACTGGAGATACTTTGATTTCAATGGCTTATCATTTGTAAGTAGAAAGATTATTAATATTTTAATCAACTGTATCTTTAGGTCTGACTAAATCCCTTTTTTCCAGTCAGATGGTCTGGTGCAACTGAATGGCCACATTTTCCAGTGATCAGTGCTTGGGATCTCTGTTGTGTTGTTCTTTGAGTTACTTGCCAGTGGCATATATGGTTACGTGCTTAATGTATGGGAGAACTGGGTTTATTTACCCTGGAGGAAACTGCGAGGAGACCTTATTGTCCTCTACAGCTACCTAAAAGGAGGTTGTAGTGAGGCTGGTGTTGGTCTCTTCTCCCGAATTGCTGATGGCAGGATGAGAGGAAATGGCCTCAAGTTCCATCAGGGGAAGTTTAGGTTGGATATTAGGAAGAAGTTCTTTATTGAGGGGGTGGTTGAACACTGGAACGGGCTGCCCAAGGAGGTGGTGGAGTCACCGTCCCCGGGGGTGTTCAAAAAATGGGTTGATGAGGCACATGAGGCCATGGTCTGATGGTCTGATGGTTAGGAATATGATGGGATAAAGGTTGGACTTGATGACCCTGGAGGTCCCTTCCAACCATAATGATTCTATGATTATATTTGCAAGTGGGAAGATAACTACTCAAAATGTTTTATTTATAAATGGGAATTTATGTATAAATGGGAAGTCAGTAACAGCAAGACACATCTTATTTCAGTATATGTCAAGTTCAAGGGGGCAAGCTTGGAGTTGTTGGCTGTTTTCATTTAATTTTGTCCTATTGGGATTTGATTCTCTGGTTTTTGTCATGATGCTTTCCTCAAATGAGAGAAACAGCTGTGCTTGCAAGTGACCCAGGGTGGATTTCCAAGAAGGGATGTCTGGCATGGGCTTCAGTGGTAAGTGGCTGTGGGAGGTGGTGGCCTCAATCTTCTTTTAATTGGCCTTATAAAGTGCCAATAAGATAAGTGGAAAATTAGAGTGCAGCTTCTGCCTGCTGCCTCTTACAATCTTTTAATTTTGGGAGGATTTCATGGACTGTATGAGAGAATCCTAATTAAGAAAAGAAGATCAAAAGTTTTATTTCCCAGTCTAAGACAAAGAAACACAACCTACATAAGCAAAATAAAATCCAGATTCCCTCCCCCTTTGTCTAAAGATGTTGTCCTGAGATGCACTGTTGCTGTATTTGTTTCCATACAATATAAATGTTTGGACCCAATGAGAGGAAAATCCCCTCCTTGTGTCAGTGACCCCAATCATTGCTACTCTGATAGTTCTGTTTGTCATCTGTCTGAGCTCTCCCTGACAGCGGGAATTTGAAGACCATCCACAACAAAGGGCATATGTCTGATGTCCTGACCTCATAATGAAATAGGTTAAAAGAAGATGGGAATTGTGAATGCAGCAAAGTGCAAGGAGGTTGAAGACCTTGTTCTTGGTACCTTTCTGCCTGGCCACTAGATCAGCTAGCTCACTGTATCACTATGTGGTCTCTTCTTTCCTATGCTGTTGTGTGTCATTTCAGAGAGGGGGAAAATGAGTACAATCAGGGTTTTGGTCAGCTTAATAAAACTGTTTTGGCTTTAAAAGATTTGAGTTTTTGATGGAAAAACAGCCATCCCTCATGTGATCTATGAGGATTCCTGTGTTACTTTGTACCTCTTGAGTAATAGCTGATAGAGGTTTTGCTTTTGTAAATCAGTCTGGCCCATAAAGCACTGTTCCAGCTTACAGATCTTTTGACCTGCTAAACTCTGCCTGATGATGCTCAATTTCTGCTTATTTTCAGGCTAGAATCGGTTATAGTTCAGAAGCCAATAGCATCTATGTGAATAGTTAGAAAAGTCAAGTGTTTTGTTGTCATGAAACATTAAAACAATGTAAATGACCTTACTGGCCTCATAGGATTTTTGCTGAAGTGAAGACTTCACATTTTGTTTCGTGTAGTTACTGTGGAATACCCCACCATAAGGTCAGCTCTTGATAGAGCATGAATCAAGATCAGTGTGCTCTCCCTCCCTGCTAGGAAAGATTGCCTGGATTTCAGTGAAAACTAAGAACATCTGGTGAGATTGTGGAGTAGGTAAATAGTGTTAGAAAAATGAGTGTCAGAACGTGAAGGAGAGGGCTGCTTGCCATCCTTGCCTTGTGCTCTTGGCAAGTACAAGATGATGTGAATTCAGATTTCCCTGTGGAAAGGCTGTTGCTAATTCTCTTGGTTATGCCTGGCTTTTCATAGTAATTTAAAGAGTCATTTCAGTTTGGTGTTCCTATGACTGTCATGCAGTCCTACATATACAGAGAATACTTGTAGAATGTCACAGCCATCTGGGTCTCCTCTTGACTTGGTTTTTAGGTCAATAACATTCAGGTGTGCTCTCTTTGCTTTTTGGAAAGAAGATTCTAGTGCAGGAATAAAGCATCCTAGCACATGCAGAGTCATCAGTTTTAACTGGTATGGATGAGGTAATCTCCATCTGGTATCATGCTTGTACTGATCTACAAAGTGCTAGCAGCTGCTGCTCACCTTTCAGGTACAGTGGTACTGCAAAGAAGAAGGGTATGTGCTGCTCCAATGAAGTATTCACTGGACTCCACCCATGGCAAGTAATCAAAGGTTGTTAGTGGAAAAGAAAGATTTGAACTATAAACTCTAGATTAGTGAGTGTTGAAAGACTTGTCCTTTCCATGTATCTAACCTGGCAAAATCTTCAGATGGACAGTAATCACCAAAGGTGTCAGACTTTCTGGATGTGGCAAGGATGTCACAGCTGAAAGAATTCTCCCTCTGTTTTTCTCTGTTCAGCTGATGTTTTCCTCCCTCCTCGAGAGGGAGAAACTGTCCTTCAGGGAAGGTGTCACACTAGGCTGGCTTATTTTTTAGCAGCAGGTAGAGCCCTCAAAGCTTTCCTGACTTCCTACAGATAAACATTCCCAAATTTGGATTAGATTCATGCAGTACAAAATTGAGATTTAAAATGAGATTTGGGGGTGAATCAGTGCTAGATTTCAGGCTTATTGGAATCAATGCTGAGGCTTCAAGAGCTGTTTGCTTGGCTTCTGTGGTGAGTGACAGTTCTTAGTTCAGCTGTAATGTTTCAGCCAAATGAGGAAGGGGAAAATCAGAGAAAGGCTGTCCTTTGTGGATCTCTAGTCAAAACCTGAAGCAACAAATTTAAATGAAAGGATGTGACCCTAAGAACACCTGAGAATCTGGAGTCTGGACTGGAAGTTTTCAGGATTGATGTAGCCCTATTGGGAACTCGAGTTATGCTGGTAGTGCATTTGCTTAGTGGAGACTGTAGCTACTGGACCAAGCTGTGCCAATATCAATTTATTGGTGGATTCAGGGGCTTTTAAAATTTGTTTTGATTCTTTTATGCATGTAAATATGAATCTATAAAACTAGGACTGAAAAACCTTTTGGACCAGAGATTTGTTGTGATGGAAATGGAAGGGCAGCTTTTTTCAAGCATCCTGGTTTTCCAGTTTGTTGCGTCAGCTGCACAACAGCACAGTTCAGGTGAGCAGCACAGAGAAACAGGCTTTTGGTGTTTCAGCATTTCTATTCCCAGCAAGGATTGGATAGAGGGAACGGATCTGCACTTCCCTATCAAGAGAACTGTCTCGAGTTTTTAGGTGAAGTCTCAAGTCAGGTATTTCACACAAATCAGTGCGGTTAGCTGTAGTAAGAACAACCTTATCCTGCAGCTAGTAGAATAATGCCCGGAGCAATGCTTTATATATATGGTTCCAGACCAAGGGGAGGCATAACTCTGTTTTAGATACCAATCTTTGTATTTTGTTAATGTTTTTTCACATCCACTTTCTCTCAGGAGGTAATGTAAATATAACTTGATCAATGCTTAATTTATTGCCCTAGGAATAGCAGTGGAGATCTGGCACTCAACCAAATGTGAGTGGAGGGACAGTGTTTTTATGCTTAACATAAATGAAATTATATAATGTATGTATGAAACAACAGGGAGAGGAGGGCTGGAGTTTCCATTAGCCAACCTGATGATATTTTTAAGAAGCTGTGTCTGGCAGATCCATTAGATGCTGTTACAGCTTTCAGGAACATTTAGTAGGATTGTTAAAGCATCCCAGTGCTTTGACCACAGAGCACACAGCATAAGGAACTGGAGTTCCTTTGCTTTAGCAAATAATTCATCCCCATCATCTTGCTGAGGGGAAAGTGGGAGTAGCTATAACAGCATGAAAGGATGTCTGGAGATCTGTGTTTGTCACCCTCCTGAATTTAGTCAAGGATATTGATGGTAGTGTGTAAATGGGATTGGTTGAAAACTGGTAACACTCTCGGCATGTCACCCAAATCCTTCAGTTTCTAAAGGATGTGGCCACTAGTGACTAAGTCAGATGTGAGTAGGACACCTGTGACTATATTGTAATTACTTATGGACTGATTAAATTGTTCCTGTGTGTCTCAAGCTTCTGAAATGTCATCCCTGTGTTCTTCACAGCTAATTTTTTTTTAGGAGTGAGACCACCTGTCACTACAGAAATATTTCAGCAGCAGCATTTTAATCTGAGGACAACCAACAAAACTCAATGGTTGTTGCCAAATTTGGGCCGGAAAGTTTGGTTGCAATCTGGAGCCACTTACTAGGAAGTGGTGCAATGCAGATGTCTGATGGGTTAAAGGGAACCAAGCTAGTAAATCACCTTGGGATCTGGTCCTTGGATAGTCTAAGTGATTATTTGTGTCAAAGGAGTGTATTTCCATGTAAGCTGATCTTAGGAAAACTTATAATGATGCAAACTATTACACTACAAACAGGCATGGCTCCAAAACAAAACTCTGAATTTGAGTTGTCTGCAGTCCTAAGCATTAAAGAGTTTGATTCTGACATGAGGTATACATGTGCAGTCAGCCTCTCTACCTCCCATCTGGATCAGGACTTAATCATTGCTTCATATTTATGAAGTACTTTGTGTGGAAGCCTCAGGAACACCAGTTCTCAGCCAATCGTGTTAGGAATGAAGAGCTTAATTTCTAACTCTGGGGTAGGAATCTTCTATGCATGGTGTATGCTCAACAGGCCCAGCTGGGTTGGAGGAGAACACCAATCAGGAGTAACAAAGATGCAGTCCAGTACCCAGGTAGCAATCTCTAGCTTGCCTTGTTGGATTAATTATTTTTACCCGTGTTCCTCAACTATCCTATTGGTATCTGTTACTTGGTGAAACAACTGTGAAAGAACTTTCAGATCCCCAAATTCCATCATATTCCTTGTTGTCAACATGGGGGGACTTGACCAGTGATGACATGTGGGTGTGTTGGTGAGATCCATATGTGGGTGTTTAAACCAAAGTGTGATTTGAATTGCAAGTACTGATACTCCAGGAAATGCTTGGCAGTGTGTGTTTGAAGTACATATTTGAGCTGAAAACAAGGAAAAGGGGAGTAATTGATGCAAGCTGAAGCTAAAGAGAGAAGGAAAAACAAGTATCTGACTTGAAAACTGTTTAGTTCTAGAATAATCTGCCTTTGAAGTCTGGCAAAAATAAACAAAGTTTGCTGGAAAACTTCAATGCCAAGGATAACAATGATCAGTTCTCCTGAACCAGTGATGAGCAGACTGTCTAGGGTGTGCTGTACAGTCTGAAGAGGCAGAATTGGAACTGTGGATTGGTTTACTGGTTATTTGTCAGTATATGTTGCTGCTGGTGTGACCCAAGTGCCCTAAGCTAGTTTGCGCTTTCTAGATACATCCTTAATAAAAATTCAGTGTGTGTATATGTTCTCAAGCAAAATGAACTACACTTGTAAAATACCTAGTCAAAACAGAGAGATACAGCTCAAAGGTCTTGGTTAGCACATACACATACTGACTTGCGTGGCTATTACAGGGAGTAGCTAGCCAAAGTCCTTTTCAATAGACCTTAATAAAATTTCTCTTGTTTTGAGAGGCATATGTGGTTTCTAATCAGTAGTGTATGTTCAGGGAGAAGAGATGCACTAGAATGAGCAAGGCTTCTCTAAGTCTTTAGTATATGTTCTTGGTGTTAAATTAATTTTGAGAAAGGGGGGAAAAAAGAGTATCACTGCTTTCTGCTTAGAGCATTTGCACTAGCTGTGAGAACTATTCTAGTTCTTAGAGGAGTTATCCTGCTTTTCTCTGGGCTGTATCACCTTTTTGGGAATAGTGGGTGCTGTGCAAAGAATCCCTGCATTATCTTCCAGTTTTCCTTACTGCCCTTAAATCTTGAGCTAGCTGTCAAACTTGCATGTGATTCTTATCTTTAGTTAAATCTGGTTTATTTGGTTTAGGGAAAGGTAACTTCTTCCTGTAATGAAGTTGATCAGAAAATGGATCCTTAGAGGTTGAAGAACCTGGAATGGGCACACTTCAAAAATGCATTTTCTGTGCCTGCTAACTGATGTGGGCAGGGAAACAGGGACCCCACCTCTGAGCAAATGGAACATCTCTAGGCTGTGAAAGGAACAGCACTAGACATGAAGAACCACACCTCTTGTTCCCAGTGAAGGCTGTGGAAGGCAGTAACAGCTGCCTCTTACCCCACAATCAAACATTTTGAAGCACTTGAGACAAAGTATTTATGCTACTTGGATAGTTTGTTTAGTCAATGGACCTGTTTTGATTCCTTTTTTCCGAAGAACTGAAAATGAGTGATGTGTATGTGCCTCATTATAAATAAGAAAAACATGACTCCTGATGTCAGAATTTGTAATGATGCTTCATGCTGCTCTGAGCAATTTAAGGAAATACTGATATGCGTGCACCAACAGAAAGTAAACATCAATTAGAGTGAAAAATAAGCTGCTTAATTTTATCCCTGTTTTAGCTAGAAAGACTCAAAAAAGAAGACTGTCTTTAAAGTGTGCAACTTCTGGTATTAAGGGTAATAACCTCCTAGGAGGGGTAGGCTAGCATGTGAACGTGCATCTTCACTGGGTTCTGAGAAACTATAGGAGTGAGATGAAAAAGAAGTCTGTGGAAATCAAAATGTTTATGAAGATTATTCATCTTCTAAACAGCCTGTTTCCAGAACAGAAGTCACAATAATCGAGCACCAGTGTGAGACAGGGAGACTCAATAGCTGGATTAGGTATGGGGTGGAGAAACCAAGCTGTGCAGCTGGCTTACAGTGGAACAAACAGCATCAACCTTGGGGAATTCCTGGAGGTGAAAACACTTTGAATTTGGGAGAGTATTGGGGGAAATGCTATAAGAGCTTTTCTTAGGTGCTCATGGCCTCACTCCTAAGTGTAGTAGAGTTACTTTAGCTAACCTCTTGCTTCTACTTACTCCCTTTTGTGTGACCCTTCTGCCTCTGCTTCTTCATGAACTTGATAATATTTCATCAGCTCCAGCAGTACCTAATCAGTTGTTTCTTGCAAGCCACTTCCCTTGAAAAATGCTGCTCTTCTGAACACACCCAGGTGTTGAATTTGGGAAGCCCTGGCCAAATTAAATGTGTTTTTGCTGACTCAACACTTTCCCAAAGAAGTCATTGCTTCCAGTTACCTTGTTTGGGCTGACTGAGGATCCTTCAAACCAAGCAAGTAGTTTCTGGAAAACTCTGTAAAACTCCATGCCAGGACAGTGAAGTTTTCCAGAAGGCCAACACCCAGGTTAATCTGAAAGACTAAACTGACAGGAAAGACCCAGGACTTTGCTGGTATCTCTTATCTTTGTTTCAGTGCCTGGGGCATTCTGTAATATGCTGCATTCACTCCATATTGTTCCTGGGCACCTTTGACCTTTCTGGTCTGCTTGTACCTAACTTGAGGTATATGAACAGTTGATAGCAGGCTTTACTTCCTCCTGCCCAGCCCCTGCAATTAATTTCATTTTTAAATACAGAGTCTTCAAATGTGATACTGACAAAAAAATCTCAATACCTTCACAGTGTTGCATTCTAGTGAACAGCTTACAGCCTGGTGTTGCTTTCTCTCCAGCTAGATGAACCTTCGGTCTCAAGCAGTGTGGCAATGTATGTGTTCCTCCTTTGGCAAGTTACTTTGACAGAGATTAAGAAAAGTATTTAAAGGTCCTGTTATTTTGATAAACTTTCTGTAGCTAGTTGTGCTTTTGCAGTTTAAGATGATGATCCAGGCAAGGGATTGGAGCAGAGCCTGGGCAATTAAGAGACATCATTGCTCATCATCTGTGCATCTCTTGGCCATTGTAGGACTGATGTAGGCTTATGCTCTTACAGTTAGGAATTCACAGCTCGGTAGCTTGGTAAGGGAGGGCTGGCAGTGCTTAGGTGGAAGCAGAGAAAATTACATGACAGTAAAAAAGAATAGTCAAACTGTTGAAGTCCAGTTCTTTGTAATACCCTGGTCACCTTATGTTCCAGGGCTCTTCTGAGTACAGAAAGATGGTTGTTTTTCAGTAATTAATGACTGTTATCTGTTCATAGTGTATTAAGCAAACTCCATGCAAAACTCTTGATCAGTGCAGCTCTGTTGGAGCATGACTGCTGGAGAGCTGCACTGCCTGTTTGTATTGGGGTGAGTGCTGGAGGGACTTTTCAGGCCACAGGAGCTGATATGTGCTGTGGAGCTACGGTTATTGCATGCCTTTGAGGTGAACTCTCCTGTGTGATGGGGTCGGTCAGGGCTTTGCTTTGGATTTTGTAATGAGCAGCTGTGAAATCAAGCAGCCTGTCCAAGTCTGTCCTAATAGTGCACATTAGGGCAGCTTTTTAATCTTCTGGATACAGTTCTCTGCTTCAGATTTCCAGTCTCTTCTAAAAAATTATTGAGAGCTCTTATCTTTTGAGATTCTATTTGATTGGTCACCTGTGAGTGCAAATGTTATTCCTCCCCTTCTACTTTGCCATGGTACCATTATTTCACAAGCAACACTATTATTAGACTGCATGCTGTATAAGTTTTGCTGCTGTTTTATATATACTGGTATAATCTAGAAGTAAATTATGTTCAGAACAAGCTTTTTCCAGTTCCTTTTAAAAGCGCAATGATCAGTTAATCTTTGGTGGCTGTAATGTGGACTTTAAACCTTTTCACAGAAAGTGAGATCTGAGCTTTCATGAATCAAGTGCATCAATATGTAACCCCCACCTCCTCTTTCTTCTGTTGGTGACTCTTGCTTATCTGCTCCAGGTAGCTGAGATTTTTATGCCACCTCTATTCCTATACTGTTAAGAAGCATGTGAGCTCCTTGCACACTTTTGCAGAAATAAGAAGTTTTATGAAAAAAAGACAGCATTTAGCAATGCTAAATGAGACAAAATAAATCGCTATTGATCAAAGAGGTCTTGCACAGTTTCAAGGACAAATACAAAGACAAATGCTGGTTTTGTTCCAAATTAAAACAATCCCCCAGCTCTACAGGAAAAGCTCTGTTCTTTTCCCCACATTCCCAAATTGTTTAGGATCTATGAGTGCTGAAGGCACTCATTTTCTTTCTCCAGAGAGATCCCACGAGCCTTGCCTGACCACACTGCCCCAGCTTCTGACGGGTTTGTCTTTCTCTCCTTTTGCTTTCAGAGCATCTTTAAAACAACTCTGCCTTGTCCAGTATGTTGAAGTTTGCTGTCTAAATTGCAGCTAAATCAGAAACGTAGTTGATGATTTGGGTAGATACAAGCTGTGTGAGGTTATTGACAGCATTATGTTTGCTTTTGTCGTCTTAAAAATGGTCCTGGAAGATGTAGGTTTGCAACTGTAAAAGTCTGACAAAGACATGTGCTTTTATACAGGTTTTTGGGTTTTTTTAGAAAACTCATGTTTCTAGTCAGCCATCTTCATGGGCTATTTCAGGCCATGACAATTTGCTTACTTGTTGATCAGATGCACGACATGATAATGTCTTGAAAGAAATGGCTTCTTTCTGGCCCCTGCACATTTCTTGTAATTGGATGCAAGCGACTAAAATTGTGCAGTGTCCACCCTGGGCAATCTTTCTCCTTTTCTGTTTTACTGATGTTGTGGATGTGAGTGCCCATGCTGGGAGCAAGCTGTGTGGATTGCTCAGTCTTCATATGGGAAAGGTGAAGCTGTCAGTAGGAAAAAGTTGCTCAGTACTTTATTGACAGGAGTTTTTACATTGTTCAACGCTGTTTAAGAAAATAAGGAGTATAAAATATGTACTCCTTATTCAAGCACATAGACTTCAGAACAAGTTATTCAAGCACATGACTATTTTAGGCACATGAGCAGTCTTAAGGGGCCAAATTTGGTTTAGGTTTAGCAGTAAGAAAGAGAAGCTGACATATGAGATGCGACTTGCTGAGGCAGAGTAATGGATGTAATAATTAACAGCCTTGGCAAAGAGATCATTGTACATATTGTGGGCACAATGCTGTAGTTCTCAGGGCTCTCACATGAAAAGGAAGGCAAGGCAGGCAATTGTATACTAAGAACTTAAGGTGGCAAGAAGCTTTTCTTTAAAGCAAGGTAGGGGTAAAGTAAGGTGGAAGTAGAAAAGAAAAGGAGGTGCATTTACCAGCAGAACTCTCTTGGAGAGGACTAGGTAATGAAACTCCTTCTATATATGGATGGAATTTGGGGGTTTTTATCCTGTGTGCCAAAGCCCTGCAAAAGAGCCTCATTACCAGCTCTCTTCTTGGTGACCTGTTACCCATGCCATTTCTGACAGCTAGAATTTCCATACAGATAATTCAGAAACTTGAATGCAATTAATCTGTTCCTTTTAACAACTGTTTTCTCCTGCTTTCCTTTACCTTACAAGGCAAACAGACCTAGGCAGTGTTGGGAAAAATGTTTTTTATGGACAGATGGGCTCTAAAACTGCCATCTGCCTCAAACTAAGGGCAAGCTCAAATATCCAAGAAGGCTGATGTTAAAATTACATATTTGGTAGACTGAGGAGTCATTTGACAATGTTTGCTTTTATGTAATCCTCCATTCTCCCTGCAGTGGTCTTGCTGTTCACAGGACAACAGATTGTTCCTACTTCTCATCATCTTCATGAGGCATCTTGCCTATCCTGCCTGCTCATTGATTTCTCTGCCTGTGCCTCAGGTTTAGTGTTGTAGTACTGTAGTTGTATGGCTTTGGGATCGGAGCTGATTTGTCTGGCATGGAGCACAGAAGGGCTGCCTGGAAAATTGGCTTGCTGAGGATGAAGACAGAGTCATTTTATTGGCCAACAGGCACCAGGGACATAGGAGATATTATTTACAATTAGGCTGGAGGTCCCTTCCATTAGCTAGATTTAAGTGTTTATAGAAGTTAATATACTGAGATAGAACAAGACAAGTATTTTTCTTTGTATCATATATCAAGTCAGTGGTGGAGTAGTGAAGAGAGGAGAACTAGGTTCTCCCTTGTGTTTCTACTCTTTTCCCCATCAATGCTAAACTGTTGCTGACCCAGCTGCCTCCCAGCTACTTGTATCTGCTCATCTGACTCTGATAGCAAAGAGGGCAAGAAGTTGTTGGATAGAACCCAAGCCAATAAGCTTGGTAAGGTATGCTGCCTTGGGCCCTTCTCTCTGAACCTCACCTGCAACCTTTCTGTTGGGTACCTCAAGGCCTAGTGAAGACATTTTTTTGGCTGCATCATTGTTTGTCTTAAATTGATCCAAAGGCTCACTTTTGTCTTTGAAGGCTAAAATCTGCTGGAAGTACTGCAGTGTTACCGTGAAGCTGCAATAAGATTTTATAGCAGTTCTGCACTGCTTCCTGAGTTGCTTCACTGTCCCAACCATCAGGCCAGGTAAGGCATGTGTCTGGTGCCAGCACTCCTGGCTATAATTAATCCTCACTTCTAATTCCTCCCTTCTTCACTTCCTCTTTTTTAAGACCAGTAATATTTGGATGGTAATTCTAGCCTCAAGGCTTGTATAAATTCATTAAAGGGCTTGCCTTTTGAAGTGGAATTAGTACTTTGTTAAAGCTGTTTGTGTTCTGGGTCATGAACCATCTCATCAGGGGCCTGTGTACATCTGGGTTGTGCTAATTAAAACTGCCTGCCCTGGAGCGCAGAGGCATCAGCTCAGTGCACAGAGCAGCTCCTCAGATCCCAGTTGCAGAATGACCTCTAGCTTCTGTGTTGGATGCTGATTGCTATCAGACAAACCTCCAGAGTATGAGCATGTGTCTGCTTGTGTAGCAAGTTCCTATACCCCAGTATCTTCACTGTTAAACCTCCTTGAGGCTTTATCCCTTAAGGCTTTTTTCTCTTAAGAGACAAGTTTGATATGGTCTCTAGTTCCTTGCCAGAGCTAGGGCTATAAATCCCCCATCTAGAGATGGCAACTGTGCATCTTCCAGTCCTGTAGGTCTTTGCCAGTTCATTCAAATGCCATATCTCTTTGCTATGTCTTTTATGAGTGTGGCTCAGATATGAAAGAAGAGAAGGAGCTGAGTGTTTAGGCTCTTGATGCCTTGGTGAAGTGTTTGAGTTGTGCAAATTGCTGTTTTTATGGCTTACTGCTGAACTGAAATGAAAATCCTTCGGGATCAAACTGTTCTTGATCAATATCTCAGGCTTTTAAGAAATACTTCTGGCATTATTGCTCTTTAAATTTTAGGCAACCTGGCTGCAGTGTAATGCCTTGTTTGGCTTCAGCTCTCAAAAAACAGTAGAACAAATCAGCTTTTGGAAGAACAAATGGAATTGTCCACAGCAACTTCCATAGCTTGGCATTAATCCACAAATGGTTCTGATTGACCTGGATTGCCCTTCTTTTTGCATGGAAAGGAATATTCCAGGTCCTAGTTATCAACAACAAAGTCTACTATTCAAAATAGAGGCATCTTAAATCCATCTATAATGTGAGTCTTGGCAGTATCTTACTTTGATTAAATACAAATCAACCAGGAGATTTTTTTCCCTTTCTCAGCATCTCTTTTGGCAGAGCCTGCAACTGTGGTTAGTGTTGGAGAGCCTGGCTGCTGTTTCAAGCTGAAAAGAATGCCCACCGTGGGATATGGTGAATAGCTCTATTCATAAGTCATCTTGCCCTCCCCCTTCCTTCCTTCAGCAGCACACTTGAAGTCTCCTGGAGACTTGTGCAACCTTGGGAATAACATACTGAGTGGCATGGAGAAGAGCACGGTACAGTCCGTTCTGAGGGATGGATGGAAGCAGCACGTAGCTGCTGCTTGTGAAGAACATCAGAAAAGGAATTCATACATCTTGTTCTTTATTTCCTCCTTGAGCACAACCCTGCTAGTTGCCTTCTCCAAGGTCTGATTCTTTCCACTTGTGCAGTCTGTTGGCTCAGTTTTCTGCCCTAGTGGACTTCTTGTACGTGGAAGGAAAAGTGTCATCCCCTTTGGACACAGAGCCAGTAAAATGGGTAGCTGAAGGAAGTGCCTGCTGTGTGCCTCTTGTACACTGCTTGGCACAATGGGGACTGCTGATCCTGGACTTGGGAAAGGACATCTCTAAGGATTTTTATTTTGAAAAAGATTCTCTTTCATTCTACACTGAGTGTTGGAAAGCGTGGCAAACTAGCAAGCTACTCTGCCTTTTCTTGTTTATTTTACTAGCAGGGGAGAAAATGTGGGATGTAGAAAGGAAAACAAACAAAAGGTGGGAGAGGAGAAGATATACAGGAGTAGAAAAAAATTAAGAGGTAAAAATGGAAGTGAAACTTCCTGAAAGTAACTTTTATAGAATTATGGAAGTACATGTCAGTCCTAAAAAGGATGACTTTCATGGATTTTGTTTTCTCACTAACATTTTTACTGGTGGACCAGCATTGTTTGACCATGATGGAGGCCTTGTCCAGTCAGCTGCTTCTCTCTCCATTCACACTGTTCTCTCTGTCTGTGTCTTGATCCACCAAACTATGTTAATTTGTTTCAGGAAGTAGTTTTACTCTGTCATACAGCTGCAGCCAGTTTTTCAGGTCATTGCATTCTCAGCAGAGTATAATCTTTCACAACAAAGCTTTGCAAGAACTGTGACTATCCGCTCAATTTGTGAGACACTGAACTATTTGTCTGTAACTTGTATTGACTTATGAATTGATGCTTTAAGTATTCATCTAGTTGACTTCCTACGGAGTAATATGTTTAAATTGAAGATAATTCTTCCCTTCTGCCTATTTAGAAGATGAAAATATATTATAATTAATCCTTTACTTCTCAAAGGTGTGGGTGACTGAAATTGAAAGTTCTTTCTTGCAGACTTTCTACTTTGTCACTCACCAAGTAAATAACTTAAGAAGGCTCTTAATGTCACTGGTTGTATTTGAGGCTGAAGACTTATTCAAAGCCAAAAATAAAGTTTATTAATAGAAGTGTATAAAATTGAGGGACTAGCATACTGTACAAAATCTGAACTCCCTTTATCTGCTTGAAAGAGAGAGACAACCAAAGCTGACCCCACTTTCCTGTGTCACTAGGAAGAAATCTGGCTGTTGAACAGTCCTCAAGATATGACTCTCTAAACATAATGGGCTATTCTAAGTTGCACAGAATTTATCCATACTTGACATGCTGGTGACTGACACTTTGGGGTTAAACTCAAAGTCCTGCTGAGGTAAGCACTGTTGTACACCTAGAAGGAGACAGTCCTTGTCTTGAAGAATTTCAAAATGTGAGGGGAAAGTATCCATACAAACTACCTGCTTGATAGATGATTGTGGTTCACCATCTGGAAAGTTGTGGCCCTTAACCCTCAAAGTAGCAAGCTGCAGTGAAATACACATTACATTTTATTTTACTGATAACTAAAGACTGCACTTGCTAGCTCTAAGCTTCCTGTTGCATTAATATTGTTTACAGCACTTTGTGCTGCCTTTTGCCTGGAAGTATATCCACATATCCCTTATATCAGACCAGGGTATTGTCTGGTCCTGTATAAACTGAAACTGTGAAGAGGGTTTTAGTGTGAAAAATTGGCAACACGAATACTAAGAAGCTTTTGGGATGTCATAGTGAGGAGGTCAGTTAAACTGTACAGAACAGTTTCGGCATTTTATCTACCTCAGTTCTCCTTTCTCCCCCAGACAAGAAGTGTCCTGTAACAGAAGCTTGGGTTGGGTTTTAATACTTCACTGAATGAGCTGCTCTGATATTTTCTTAGGATTATATATTCTTCCAGATGTAGTTCCAGTCAGATGACTGTATGTTAGGTGGAAAATGTGATCTGAAGATATGGCAGGTGACTAGAGACTGTGTTTTTCATCTAGACTTCTGATTTCACAGCTGGAGAAAGTCATGGCACTTAGTCTGAACTTCTCCTCCATGGCCCACTATTGAATTCTGCAGGAACATGCTGAGAGTAGCAAGGTAAGATCATAGAATCTGCTGTTACATGAGTAAAACTTCTCAAAGTGGGATGGAAGCTAAAGAAAGAAAATAGATTGCGAGTTGTTCTGTTCCGCCCCCATGCTTGGCCCTGAGGTTTTGTCCTTTGACAGTCTAGAAGACGTCCCACCAGTCTAGTAAATCACACAGTAAACCACTCCTAAACATCTGGCTGCCCTGGGCAGCTCTTTATTCTTCCTGAAGAATATAGTTCTGTTGCACCAGCAGTCCCAGGTTCAATACTTTGTATTTCGCTGTGGGACCATGGTGTACGTTTGCAGAGTATCTCTTCATTCAGGAGATCAGCACTAATAAGGACAGACTCATTGATCTGGTGCTAGATTTTGGGGAGTGCTGTAGACTGTACTTAGTAAACTAAACTGATCTGAATTCTTTACTTGCAACTCAATGGTTTACTTGTCTCTTTTCTGGGCCCACAAAACCCTGTCACATTATTAGAGGATTTCAGTGACATGTTCCTGTGCTATACAACCCGTGTTTTAACAGAAAATTGTTCAAAACAAATCCCCAGATAGTAGTAATTCACTAGTAGCATTACTTCTTTCTAGGACAAATGAGCTAGTGATTAACCTTTGAATTAAGTTATAGATTATCTGGCAGACTGCTTTAGTTATATTAATTATATTTTTTAAGAGCAATCCTGAGGAGGCTCTTAGCAGAACACCAATAACACTTTCTCAGTGAGAAAAGCACAGAGCTCCTATTTTTATAGACTGAAATGCTGGTTTTTAGTGGCATCTGAAATAAGTACCCATATGTGAAGAAACCCTTTGATATATTGTCATACATATATATATATATTAATCCACTGAGTGATGTTGAAAACTTGGATAATAAAAAATAATTTTTCTCTCTTTTCAATTGTTTCATAGTTTAAATCCATCACTAATTAATGTGTTTACAGACTTATTCTGCTCCCTTTTTTATTTGTCCCTGTTTCAATTTTTCTCAACTGCAAGAGGAGCTGTAAGTGCTGAGCATCTCTGAAAACTGTCTTGTGTTCCAGGCTGTAGTACTTTTTCCTGTAGCCACTTGGCTGCCATGAAAGAATTGGGTAATAATAACTAGAGAGCCAGAAACCTTTACTGCAGTTGAACAGCATGCCTGAAAGCTGACGAGCTATGGGCTGAATGGTTTACTTGGAAAATTTCTTGAGGAGTCATGGGAGAAGTGAATTTTCTGAGACCTGCTTTAAGAGAGGTCTGGATTGCTTACCTTGTGACAGATTACAGATTTATTCCCAAGGGCAACTGCATATTTAAATAATGTATCCTGTAGCCCAGTTCTTCCCTAATGATATCTTCGCACTCACGTGAGCATAGATGTGGGACACACAAATACCTGTCTTTTGAGGTTGGACAAGGTTGACTGACCGTTCTGCATTGTAAGCATAGAAGACCTGACCAGTACCCAAAGCATCCTGCAACTAAACAGCTCTTTTCAAAGGTTTGTCAGTAACTGCAGTGCTCTCATTTTTGCAATTTAGAAGTAAAAATTAGCATTCACTGGGCAAGGACTTGATGGATCCTGAACTCCTGCTCTGTAGACCAGTTATTCAGGCTGTGCCAGAGTTGATCCAATGTCAATAATTACTGTAAGTTGGAAAGCTAGAGGTTGTCCTCCCCATTTGCTCTCAAGACAATCTCTTTTCCAATTGGTTTTACTGTCATTGGCATCTCACTCTTTCACCTTAAACCATTGTGGGCACGTCAGCTGCTGTTGGGTACTTGAGACTTGCACATCTTACATGCAAAGGGTGGTTATCCATGGCCTACCTGATATTTCCCTGCCACGATCACCATAGATGAAATCAGAAGTACTAATGTGTCTGGAGTCCAAAGTCACATTTATTTTAAAAAGTCTTATACCTACCTGTGCCCCCAGGCCCATGCAAAAATTCAGATTCTAAACTTGGGACTGGTGCCAAGGATTGCTTACCTCTGCAGTGAACTTTAATCACTGCTCTTGTTTCTGCTTTTACCTTTTTCTTGGAGGTTCCTGGAAAGGGGAAGGTGGTGATATGTCAGACCCCAGTCTCTCCTCTACATGCATGCTGGGCTGGGGTCATAAGGGACACATTCTTCCTACTTCTTTCAGTACTCTGGAAGGTCACATTCTTCTGGTGGAAACCGTCAAGTCTTTGAGCCTTAAGCCTGGTCCTGCAAAATGTTGCTGAACTCTCATGCCACTGTCGGTGAGGCTTGCTCACCTGAAGGTCAGAATCTCTGCTGAACAACCATTGTTACTGGAGGAGGGAATTTCCTGCATCACTTTCTACATTTGGGCTGGATGCTGGCTGCTTCTCTCTGTTTGGGCTTTCCGAAGGGCTGGGGACCCATAGCCTAATTTGCTGATCAGGTACAGTGGGGCTCTGTCACCTTACAGTGTCACCCCTCCCTTCCTTGCTTCCAATATTATGTCTTGGAAGAAGAGAGAATGGCTGTGTGTTTGATTATGGGATTTGCTGGCCAGGTGACAGCTGGTAATCCTGAAATGGGAGCAGAACCTGGGCGTTGCACAACCCTAAAGCTGGAGAAGTAGAAAAGTTGGGATGATAAAAAACGGTGTGTGCCAGAGGCTAAACTGGTCAGTGTGTGAGCTGTAAGGCAAGGCTTGGATGAGCTCACATGGCCAAAGCTGGCAGAAGCAATTGGGAACTGTTGAAAGAAATGTTGTTCTAGTTAACATAGTGGAAGCTTCATAAGTTGAAAGTCACTAAGGAAATAAAAACCCTTGGCTCCCGTAGGGTAGGCAGCATGTGAGGGTGCCTTTGTTCAGTTCCAATTTGTTTTCACTTGAGTTACTGTTTCATCAGTGCTGTCCTTGAAACCTTGGCTGTTGTCCAAGGAGGAAAGCTAAAAGTGATGGGGAGGAGAGAGCCCTTCCAAAAAGCTTTGAAACAAAGCTGTTTGTAATCTAATGTTATCAGGGAGGTAGCTGGATAGTATAAGCAATTTTCAGGTGTGTCTGAACCTGTTGCATGTTAGGCCCTTTTTTGGATGGATTTCTAAGGTTACTTTGTGAAGTTTCAAATCCTTAGTGTATGGTGTGGTCTCCTCTGGACTGCTTTGAGTGTAATAAGCACATATATAGCCAGTTATAAATCTTGGTGATTGCTGCTCCTGGAGCTGTAGTAGGAGAATAGAGACAAATGACTGCCCTTCCACAAAAGATCTCTTATCTGCCAAGATTCTTGCTGTCTGCAGAGTCACTCTCTCACTTTGGAAAAATGACTTATCTGCATTACAGCACCTTTCCATATATAGAACTATTCTTCAGCCCTGCTCTCTTACAAATCTGTGCATAAGCTCTAATTTAACTTAATACATCTGGGAGTAAAAAAATCTCCTTAAACAGAAAGGTTTTTAAGTTCCCGTTGATCTGTGGATGCAATGTAGTCAACAATCTTAACTCTCTTACAGACTATACTCATAGAATTTGAGTGGGTACCTTCTCATTCCATAAGTGTAGGTTTGGGTCACTTGGTTGTGCAGGTTGGGGTCGAGTCCAGTGTAAACTGGGTGCAGAAGGTCACACAGTTTACTTTAATTGGGGATGAATTAGATCTCTGTTGCTTAGAGACACTTTTTCTAAGTAGGCATTTGAAACAGCAGGCTCTGCAGAAGCTAAAAGATGCTTTGAGCTTCAGTTGAGAACTAAACTTGGCCTTTAACTTCATGATTTGACTTTTCAAACAGCTGCCTCTGTGCTGAACAGGGGAAACTTTCAAATACATCTTAGGTCTACAGGTGGCCAAACACCCTTTTTTCTGAATTGGAGTCAATTTAGGCTGTTTCTGTCCTGCCTAAAGGTTTCTAGCCTGAAGGTAGAATACTGTCTCCCCTGAAGATTGACTCAGCTCCAGTCAGTCTCACTGCCAACAGGACTTGAGGTTCGGTCACCCATGCTTGAGACACTTGCCCAAAGTTTGAGAAATTCTGGAATATTTGTTTTTGAAATAAGAACTTCTGTGATACTGTTACCTCCATGCACATTTCTGCTGTGCTGTGGGCCTAGAACACTTGACTGTAATTTTTGAAGAAAAATCTGTCTTGTCAACTACAGTAAGAAAAGGGATTGTTCTCAAAAAATAAAACAAAATCTAAGATTTCTTCCATGTGCCAGAAGCAACAGAGAGTTCGAGGAGCATCTGGATGACACCCTTAGTCATATGGTTTAGTTTTAGGCAGTTCTGCGAGGAGCAGGGAGTTGGACTTGATGGTTTTTATGGGTGCATCCCATCAAGATATTCTGTGATTCTGTTCTACGATAATGTCTCCCTTGACCCAAAAGAGGTCTTTGCAACTACTACTAATAAAACGTATGCCTACAGCATGGTCTAGGGCAGAAGTGTGTAGTAGTTTTAGGTACTGGAATCAGCTGGGTGGTAATAGGTCAAAGCTCTGTCCAAGGTGACTTTCTAGCAAGACAGCACACTAACTGCTCTTGTGCAAGCTTGATTGATGCAAGAGTCCAAGATTATGTGTTTCAAGCAAGCTTGAAGAAGTTGTCTCTTCAGCTGTGCTTCATCTGCAATATATATTTAGTCCACAGAGGGTAGCCTTAGTTTCTAAGCAGAAAACTGAGTGATAAACTTTGCTGTCCCTCTGATTTCTCTGGAAATGTGCTTGCCAGTTGTGAGTGTGTGGGTATGGACTCCTGAACCAAACTGATGTGCAGAGTGCTTACAGAATGGTACAGCTGGAAGCCTGGGCAGGAAGGCAAATAGAAGAATTGCTGATTGCTGCTGAAATGGAAATGCCAGTGAGAAGGCTATCATTAAGTCATGGTTGGCAAGAGAAATGGTGTCAGACAACTGGGTGGCTTTGGGAGCTGCCCATGGAGAATATAGTGATGATTAAGGAAGCATAACTTGGCTAGCAAAGGCTGAGGAGGTGGACTTAATGCATAGTCTGGCCTTCCAAAGTTGACCAAATCCTCAGGAAAACCATAATTGCCATTGAGTACCAAGGAATAGTTCTTTAGTTTGGCCAGGCTCATGTTTGTTCAAATTAGCAAAACTCTGACTCTACACTCTTCTTGTCAAAGCTTTTCTTTCCGGAGGCAAATGTCTGAGCTTGAAAGGAAGACAGAAGAAAGACTTCACCCAGCTTAAGCTACAGGGAGCTCTTGTACCATCTCTATCTATCTGACCTCCTGTATGTTGTAGGCTATATGTTTTCCTGTTACTCTTATGTGGAACCTCATAACTTCTTTCATTAAAGCATTACTTCTGAAGGCACCTAATCTCTAGATACTGTGGAAGAGATGCTGACCTCACCTCCTGGAGTACTGAGAGGGTGATCCTGCCACTTGTTGTGTTGTGTTCCAAAGTTTATTCACTATCTCTGCTAAGAAATTGTACCTTCTTTGAAGCTTTTCCTTTCCCGGCTTAATATTTACCTGTCAGTTCTTAATAAGCTTTTGCCTTAGTAGCTTAAAAGTCATTTAATGCCTGGTACCTTTGCTTCAAAAAGGTACTGTCATTCTATAATTAAAAGTACTCCAGTGCAGTGCAGACGTTATTAGAGACCATTTATTATTTAGAGTTTATTGCAGAGGGTGGATCTGAAGAAGAATTCTGCTTTTGGATTCAGTTCATGAGTCTTGGTGTTTGGTACATGTCTCTGCTTGGGAGGGATAGGGTATGGCAAGAATTCACCTGTGCTATATTTCTTTGCAAAACTGAGTGGAATAGGTGAAGAATTTGTTCCGAGGAGCTTGGATATTTCCTACTACTCTGAATTGTTGTGGAAAAATACCTATGGCTGCTAAACAGCTACCGCCCTAACAACAGGGGAACAGAGACCTTGGTCTGCATTCAAGCTGTACCGTGTAGTGATTTAAAGGGACATGCCTAAATAGTTGTCTTAATGTACTCTTTTGTTACTTTCCATTTACTTGTTACTGGTTTTACACAGTAGTTTATTGTTGCATTGAGTCTCTTTTTCCAAGTGTTTTACAGTTTACTTTCATGACTATGTTTTAACAGTAGTACTTGAAATTGTGAACTTTTTATGGAAGCACTGGCTTTATGCAAGAATTTGCCTTTCAGTACTGTGTTCCACTTTGTAGTAAGTGGTTGTGTTTGCATAAAGGAAGAGGTGTTTTGGCCTTGGTGTTTTTGCTGAGGAGGTGAATATTCAAGTTATACATATTAAGCCATGTGCTTGCACCAGGAAAATGCTGATTTACAAAGACAATAGGTGTTCATTACTGACTGTATGCTGCTAAAGCAGAAGGGAGATCTAGATAGTAAAAATATAGTAAGAAAGTGCTGAAACAGCACTGCAAAGGCATAGAAGAGACTAAGCAGCCTTGTAGTGACAATACTTTGGCCTACTTTGCACTTTTCTGGCACTAGACTGCTCCATAAATATCGCAGTACCCGAACAAGTCCCCTGGCTGTGCCTTCTTTCCTTTTTGTGCTCTTCATTTTTGGCTCGTATAAGTTGCAATGATCACTGGACCGTACTCACATGCTGCTATGAACTGATCATGCTTGCATGATCATTGGGTGCTAACTCAATTTGCATCATTTTATTACACATGGCTCCTTTCTCTCCAATCTTCTCACTTTCCTTTCTTGCTGCAACTCTACTTTTTAAACGTAGATCAGTGTGCCCTGTACTGTGAGGTGAGATGGGCTGACATTAGGTCCAGTGCACCACTCTAAGAAAGTTATGATAACTATCTCCAAATTTAGTGGATTTAACGAATATAAGACTTGATTTTGTGTGTGCGCATAGAATAGCTGGATCCAAATTTGCATTAAATCACTTTTGATACTTCAGGTTAGAATTGTGGATGGGAGTATATGAGAGTGTGGAGTAGGACAGATGTGGGTTTGTTGATGCTGTCTGTTGGAAAGCCTCCTGTAGGTTAGTTACAGAAACTTGCTGCCACCATTTCCCTGTTACTTGGTCTGACTCAGGTGACATTTAATATGACCATGTAACACTGAGATCCCTTTTTTCCTGCTTTGGCATCTTTTCAGACCCAGACAGCTAATCCTTAAAAAGGACTCTGGGGGATGGACCTTCAGTTCCACTTGTTTGGAACAAACCAGGAGCTGGCATCGACAGTGACACCCAGTAAAATATTTCTTGAGAGCCAGACCTCTGAGAAACGAGTCTCTTGGAGAATTTGCCATTTCTGTTCAGTGCAGATATCTGTCACTGCCAGCTGTAGATGCAAACTGTTCCCACCTGCTGCCGAGTACCTGATGCAATGCGAACCAAACTCATTATGAAAATTCACCAGTACCCTCATGTGTTCACAGCCAGTTCTTTGCTGAGTGTACATCTTGGAAACCAGCCTCGATTCATTTTGGGTTCATTGTTTGTTTGTTTTTTCTTTTTCATTTTTTCTTTTGAGGTGAAAAATGAGGAAGAGAGACACTGTTTAGGGCTAGCAGCCTCTTTAAAACAAGTCCAACAGCTTATTTTTGGTGCACTTTCACTTCTGTAGTGTTTAAACAGTGTCACTGCATTAACATGACTAATAACTCTGAAATGGCTTGCTCTTTCATCTTCTCTCTGGTGATAGAACTATGTACACAGTGGAGCATGTATTTGGAGAGTGTTTTCTCCTCTGTTTGCATTATTTAAATATAAATATGGTGCTACAAAGAGAAGACTACAGAAAAAGGTGATGAGGTCTTTGCTTACTTTCGGAGTGTGCATAACAGCTTCAGGCTGATCCTGGGGCTAATACTGTTGTCTGTACTGGACAGTTTTACCCTTGTAGTTAAACTTTAGGTTTGCACTTTGTCTTATGCTCACATCTGTCTTAGCAGCCCTATCACTGTGCCTACAACTTCCCCTTTTCCTTGTGTATTTTTGCTATCTTTCACCTACATGGATTGTAAATAACTTACTAAAGTCTGTGAAGTAATGCCATAACCCTCTAGGTTTCTTTACACTTAAGTGAATGGCATGTGGTCTGAGTTGAGATGTTGGATTTCACCCTGTAAGACATGCTGTTTCCCCTTCTCTGTGCTTCTAACCTCACTGTATGATAGTGCCCCAGCAACTTTAGTTCCCATACTTTGACTAGTTTGAGATTGCAGAGGATGGTTCTCATCTCCTGAAGTCCATTCTGTTGCTACATTCAGCCTTCCAGTGACCAAGGACTCCAGCAGCAACCTAATGCAAGAATAGCAGCATCAAGTGTAACCAGCTACAGGGTAGGAAAGAATTTAATGAAGCAGACTCTCACACAACTCCATCTTCAATACTGAAGTATTCTAAAAGAAGGGAGGGAAGCTGAAGTGCTCTAGGAAATGCATACCTTCCCATGAGCCCTGGCCTTTCCACTGTTGGATATGATGGTTCAGAACTAGCCTGAGTACAAGTGTCCCCTAACTGGGGCTGATACAGGTGTATTTTTCAGTTGGAACTTGCAAGTAGTTTGTTCTTGTCTAGCCTCAGATATGGGGAGCTGCTGCATAAGAATGCCAATGGGGTGAAAATGATTACCTTATTGCAGTTACCCTTTAGTACTATAAAACTCTTGTATTTTGTGGGGGAGAAGAGGCTTTCTTGTTTTCCTTTTCCTTTAGGCAAACTTGGAGGGTCTGATCTTGAGCAGCATCCCATCAAAGCACCACACCTGCATATTACAGTGGCATGGTGGGAGGAGAGGTGGGGCAGCAGAATGAGAGAAAACAGTGTTCAAAGAATATTAGCTTCATTTCAGAGGAGGAAACAACGCATGTAACATGCAAAAACAGTGAGTTTAAATAGCTTTTAATATGTTTTTAAACATTTCCATCACCCCTCTATGTTTTCAGACACATCTTGGCAATAAATCAAAGTAAAAGCAAACACAGGCATCTGAGCTAGCCATTAGGCTGAAATAGAAATTAAACACTGAAGGGGGGGGGGGAAAAGTACTGAGTTTACATCAGTGAGGTTAAGGAACAGGCAGACAAAACATTCAGCAGCAGGGGAATACATCCTGCTTTCATTTTGGTCTGATCACAAGCCAGCACCAGAAATGGAAACTTGCTGATTGCAGTAGCCAGCTACAGGCAAGTGAGCTGCATGGTTTGCCTGTATTGCTTCATGGGTGAGAGATACACTGGCAAAGTGATGGTGCTTGGGCTCGGTTTTTCATGTCAGCCTTCTCAGAACAACTGCAGAGGTCTCTTGCTGACTGGGGCTCCCTCCCACCCTTTGTTTGAGAGTGCCAGTAACAGTGTGTGCTCCTTTGCTGTTTCTGCCTATTGCTGTGCTGACCTGAGCAGATGCTAACCAGAGCTCAGTGATATAGGAGTGTTAGCTCCTTTGCATTGCTTTAGAGGAAGATTTTAGGTCTGCACTTGTTCCCTGTTTTACATTAATTTAGAAGATCAGTTGTATGTGACCCTTTAGGTTCAGCTTCAATACTGCAAAACAGAAACAATGAAAAGTTAATCAACATGGTGAATTTGGAAGAATGTCACTCATTGTTCACTTTCTGTGCACTGTCCTTGTGCTGAAAGCCTGACTTCTAGTTTTTTCTTTTTTCTTTGATAGTCACCTTAACCTCAGACCAAATCCTCATGACTTCAGTTAATAGCTTCTGGGTCTTCAGTAGCCTAGTGGCCCTTTCTGTTCCTTTGAAGCTCTTCCCCAAACATAGATCTGTGAATCAATTGGATGCATTTTCTCTTGCTTAGAAAAGTTGATACAAGGTAGTGAAGAGGAACAGCCCAATCATCTATTTTAGGATTTTCTTTCAGCTCTCTTATCAACTCCACGTGATAGTCTCCAATTTTAGAAGCATCTTTGAGAACAGTAGTATGAGACAGTCCCAGTCACAATGTACCTATAACCTAGACAGGATAGGCAGAATGTACAAGAAACGTCAGTGACCTATAAAAGGCAGTTCATCAGGCTAAAACTGGCCTGAACCAGGTCATCAGAGCTCCTGGGCAATATGGTTCTTAATAATATATGCTGTTAGTTTAAGAGTCTGCCCTTAGATATTCTTAGAGCACTGGCAAATTGAGCTCTAGTAGGCTCAACAATGTTATTTTGCCAGAAAAGGTATCCTGTCTTTCAAGGACAGCTGAATGGGATGTCTTTGTCCTTGCTGTCACAGTTAATACATCAGCATCTTCATGCAAAACTGTCCTCAGCAGGCTCAAGAGCTCTTCAGATTCCTTCCTACTAACAAAACTGTAGATCTCCTTTAAAGTTTTCATCTCTAAGTGTCTGTGGTGGACCTTTACTGTTCAGCACCACCTGAGGCATTAGTGGTAATGTTAAGTGAAAGGCACTCCCTTGTTTTATTAGAACTGGAGTGTCGGGCTGAGGAAAGCTTTATTTCCTAGGTTGGAAAAATAAAACTCATGGGGTTTTCAGCCACAGCCTGTACTATATTTAGAATGTTTTAAATCACTACAAGCCCTAGATTTGAAGGGGTTATTATAGAGTGTGTGTATGTATTTATATATGTGTGCATTTGTTGTTTTTATTGTGGAAGAGCAGTCAACAGGGATTTTGTGGTTCTGTTTGGCAATGATGAAGTAATTAAAGTGCTTTTTGAGGAATGGTGGGGAAAGAAATTATGAGAGCCAAGAGGGGAAGAAATGGAGGAGGTTAAGGAGTTACTGAGAATAATTTACTAATCCTCCTTCCCTTACTGCTCTAGCAAACCTCAGTCTTTACCTCACAAAGGTGGAAGCCTGCCAAAGGAAAGAGAATCATTAAGATTACACCAAACCCTACAGCCCTCACTCAAATACATTAAAAGCCAGAAGAATACCCAAACTGCCCCGGAAGGATCCAGACAACTCCTGTAGTGACTCATCCAGAAAGACTCCCCCATTGTCCTGTATTTTCCAGTCTGCCAGACAAATGAGTACATTGCAGGATACAAGTGTGTATACCTATGTATGTGTGCATGCCATAGCAACAGAATTCATAATGATTTAGGGGTTTCCATGTCAGGCATCTAGATTAAGCGCAGCACTCCATAGTGACAAAGAAATACCAGAAATATTCATAGCACCATCAGCTCTCAATATTCAATTTTAAGCCCCACAGTTCTGGAAACCTGGCTGCTTCTTCTGAAGTCTTGGGATTTTGGCTTCATGTAATTAAGTGAGATGGTGAGAATTCTTTTTTTTCTTTTCCAGTCTTACGACTCTTCAGCCAGATTCCCTCCTTCAGGGATAAGGAGCATGAGTGACTTCCTCCTCTAGCAATCCCACATATTTGAGAGTACACAATTCCAAATTAGCCCATGCTTGTGTTTTATGTGTATTTGCAGTCTGTCAGATCAACTCCTGAACTGGAGGCAAACCCAGCACTAATACAACTCTGCAAACAGGCGAGTAGTGTCCCTTGCAAGCCCTGCCAATGGGAAAGTGGAACATCAGGTCACTAAGGAAGAACATGTGCTGCTATGGAGAGCTGCAGTTACTGGGTACAATGGAGCAGCACGTAGATGATTGGGGAAATATGATTTTCCAGCAATAGCTTGTGGGAAAACCGAGTGGAGTTCAAAATTCAATTTGGATCTGACTCTGCTCTGATGTGACTAATTTACTTCAAAAGTCACTGCTGGAGGTTGAGGGAATGAAGAAATTCTGTGCCAAGCTGTTCTTCTTTCATTTGCATCAGGGAACTGATTTCATTTCACAGTGCATCTTTGCTTTCTGTTACAAGCCCAGAGCCCAGGACAGCCCATTCTGAAGAACACCTGTTAGTAGTGTGTGTGTAATAAGGGCACTTCAGGCACTGCTGTGGGTATGGAAGTTCTGCAGAGACTTTGCAGATTGCTCACTATGCAGCTTAAGCTGTGATCATAGTGCTGTAAATACGACAGAGGAATGGGCATATAGTTAAAAGAAAGCTCCTCTCTGAGGTGTGGTAGGCAAGGTCTGTGTCCAAATACTGGTTTTGGTTTTTTGAATTTTTGTGTTCTTGTGTGCAAGTTTTGCTGCAATACCCCAGATATTTCATATGTATTGCTACTGAGCTTGGCTTCTTGCATGGAAAACTGTGACACGCTCTTGCCTCAGACATACATAGTTAGACAATTAGTAGAAAGAAAGAGGGAGGGGAAGGTGGGGAAAGGAATAGGTGTGCTGAGCCCTGGAGCTTTCTCGTGCTGCATATATAATGTCCCCTTTCCTTAGCAACGGAGGAATTTACACACATACATCCTTTTGAAATCTCCTTGTATTTGTTAAGGTATTGCCTCTGTCAAAGAGTTGTTTTTTAAATTAATAATTTGCTACTTTCTATTTATTCTGTGCGTGCCAAGGGTTTGAGTCAGAACTGTGCAGTCAGGTTCCCCTCAACTGCTTCTGATTAGGGGCTGAGTGATGGAGCAGAGAGTCTGGAGTGGTTCCAACTGGATTCCAGGTTGTCTCAACTTTTAATGTAGTTAAAAATCCCAGACCTGGTGCTGTAGTTTATTGCAGTGGACTTTCACCTTGCCTTTGGAGCTATAGAAAGCACAGTTTTCTGTGTGTTTTTGCTGCTATTTACTTAAGGTAAAAGGTAAAATTAATTACCATGATTATTTTCAGAGCTAATTGCATTGTTTATCAGAAATATTATTACTAATTACAGTACTGCCACAGACTATTTCTGTTCATGGTCATGATTTTTATTAATTCATTAGTGGCAGTTATCTACCCTTTCATCTTTAAGATTACTCTTCCTCTAGGATAGTTGGTTTCATATCAGATGTTACCACTATTCCTACCAGTAAAATGGTCTGCTACTGACTTACTCTCAGAAGTATTGAATGAACTGATTCCATCTAATTTCTCCCCTAAAATTATATGTTTATTCTTGTGACTCTGCTTTTTATGCAACTTGTCAGCTAACTCAGTGTGGCTGCAGGCTGAAATTTTTAAAACTGAAAACTAGCAAATCAAACAAACAAAAAGTCCTCTGTATTTGTTCCCTCTGGAAGGTTATACCCTCTATTTGTGTGTCTAAACCGTATTTAATGTAAGTAGACTCTAGAATGTAAAGTAAGAGCTTCCCAAATGCTGAAAAAGCATTTTAGCACAGTGGTTTATTTATGTAAACAAATTATTAAGATTCAAACAGACTTCATTCCTTTATGAGATGAAAACTATCTCATTGCTAGAGGTAAAACATAAGCTGTGTTTAAAACAAAACTACAGAGCAGATCATGACAAATTGAGATGAAAGTTTTTCTTGCTGATACTATTAACCAGTTAAATCTTTTAGTTTTACTATTCAGCCAGAGCTGATCTACTTTTTGAATGCAATTAATGAATTAAGCTGCACATTCCCAGCTTTCAGTCTTCCAGTTGAATTCTTAACTTTTTTCATACAAAAGCCATTAGCTTCCGTGAAAATTTGTATGCTGGCAAACTTTAGCTTGAAGGAATTGGCTGCACGCTAATGCACGTGCTGGTAAGTTGGAAGAATTCATATGTGCTCGTGCAGGACTGGAGGCAGTGTGTGGGATGTGCCTGATGTGGATGATGTATAGAGTGAGGCTGTTTTTCTGAAGGGACTGGACACCTGATAGCTTCTGCTGCTGGAAATCTAGAAGCTTAGAATGCTGTTCAAAAGTTTTAAGTTGATGAACTGATTTCAAGTTTTTTAGTTCACCTGACTTTAACTCCCTTGGAGGGAATCACTGAGGTTCACTTATTTTATTTTTTTTTTAATTTTATTTATTAATATGTACAGCTTTTTAAAGCCAAGATGTGCATATTTGTAAAGCGAAGCAAGACCCTAATTTCCATTCCAACTACTGTATTTAAACACACAAAGATCCTTGTTTTAGAACAAAATTTGTCATGGCAGAACAAATTTGAGTCTTTCTCCATAGGTCCATATAGATATTTGCAAGGACTGACCAGACGACTAGGACCTCATAGTATTGAAGGCATTTGACATTGAAATAACACAGGTGGGTAGCTTGTGGATAGTGTTTGTTACATGTTTGAATGATCATATTGGTGATGTCTGATAGGAAATGTGCAGTGGACTTGAGAGCCAGTGCCTTTTGGTTGAAATTTATATATTTCTGAAGAACTTTCAGAATGTTGGTAATTCACTTTGGCCTGGGTTTCCAGAGAAGTGTGCAGTATTGTTCTTTGTATTTTGTTTTTTGGCACACAGCATTGATTTGAGGGCCTTTTTAATGCAGGAAACTGCACAAGGTATTTCAGTGACAGCTGGGAAGGAGCCATATTTCTGTTTTTTAAGCAGTGGTTTTGTTGGTTTGAATATTTCTCCCCATAGCCTCTGTATTTTGGTCCCACTGTGTGACTTTTCGTGTGGTATCTGGCCCAAAGCCTCTTGAAGTGGATGGAAAGACTCCCACTGATTTATGTAAGCTTTGGATAAGCCCCATCTTTCAGGAGAGAGCCTTCTTGTATTGATTGTCATTCTTTCTTATTTCTCACTGTGTGAGTTGCAAGGTCGTTTGGAGAACCTGTGTTTTGTTGAAGGATGTGCTTAACACATTGAACTCTAGTCAGCCAGTTCACTGGCTCCCTTTTCCCTGCTAAAACACTTCAGAGTAGTATTCTCTAGTGAATATTACTGAAAAGGGGAGGTGGGTAGGGACCCAGGGGTTGATGTCTGATTTCTCTGGGTTTAAAAGTTAGTCAGATTTTGCAGTGGAGACTTTCATATGTTTTATACAATTGTAAATGGAGGAGTGGTGTATACTAGCTTTATTAATCTACTAATGCTCCAAGGGATTCTCTTCTCTGTGCAGTGAATGACATTGAATTATGTTGAATTGCTATAAATCTTTCGTGAATCTGTAAGATGTTGAGATTAAAAGGATGAAATTCTATTGAACTGTATTCAGAACTTATGCTTGTGACTTTGGGCTAGAATTTCACCTTGAAAACAGACAAATTTCTTCAGTCCCCATATACTTTGTCTCAGCAGTCATAGCATTACATTTTGATAGTCCAAGTGATGGCCCTATTTGGTGTTACCATATAGATACAGCCTACTCAAACCAGTGAAGCACCAGAGATATACTATCCAGTAAGTGTACGTTTAAGGATCTTAGATATTTAGAAGTCAGGTGTATCTGTTTTCCTTCCTGCTTTATGGAAGTGGTTTGGAGCCTGCTTTTTGTCAGAAGGTGTGTGGGAAGTAAATATCCTACTGTAGAAAAGGAAGTGCAGATGTGCAGTCTTGTCACAGAATTCACGGTGGTTATAAAATGCAGAGATAGCAAGCTAGCTAATCTAAAATTAGATTAAAAATTTAAATCTAAACCATGGAAGCTCAGCTTTGCTGAACTCCAGTCTGCAGTCTTGCAAGATCAGGGTTACAGAGTTCTTGATTCTCTTTGTTATTGAGCAGTCAGCTAGTGCAAACTGCATGAATTTCTTTTTATAGTTGGTACAATTAGTCTCCTTGCATAACTATAGTTCAAAAATAGTAGGAGTTAGCCTCTGTGGAGTTGTCATTCTTGAACTAAAAGAAAGGCTGGAACTCCTGCAAAAAGTAAAAAGTAGTTTGGAGGCTAGGAGTTTGAACCAAATTCAGTGAAGTTGATGAATTTCCAAGGTCTTTGGCCTATGTAAATGTGTGCTGTTGTAATAACGTCAGTGAGTCTGTCACTCCCTACCAACTGCCTGACTGCATTTATGTACGTGTTATCACAGTAATATCAGCATTAGTTTCAAAACTTGACTTCTGTAACCTTAAGCTGTGTGGTTTTACTGTCCTGACAAACTGGTAAACGTGTTCTCCAGAGCCTTAAAGCATCAACACAATTACCAACTGCTAACTGTTTTGTAACTATTTGCAAATATTTGGTGGATTTTTGATTTTTGGCCTTTTGTAGGCTAGTCAGGCATTGTTCAGTTTCATTATGAGATAACACACTATTGTGCCAAACGATAATGAATTTTCTCACTCTACAGAATTTACAGTGTGGCTGAAAGCCCTGCATAGAATTTGCTAGGAATTATTTACTAGCCATGACTGTTTCCACTTCTTTTTATCTTCATTGTTACGTTTTCTGGCTGAAATCACCATATACTTATCAAAGGAATCAAGCCTGGTCACCATAATGGATCTTTAATTAGGCAGTGTTCTAGTGAGATGCACTTCTAAAACGCTGGGATGAAAGTCACCATTAACTAGCTTCTGGGAGCTGTGGCCCATACCTGGCTTCTAAGCAGCCATTAGGTTTAGCAGAAAAATTAATGCCAAATGTTGTTTTATCACAATGCGAGACAGAGATAAAAGTAGAAGTTTGGGAAGAGGAGATGAGGTAGGGAGAAGAGCTCATAAAAATTCAGGTTTATTTTACAACAGGGAGAGACGAGCTTTTTGAAGTCCTGTGTAATTTAGTCAGAAGTTGTTACTGTACAATAAATATAGATGTGCAGTTTCCAATGGGAGTCGTGACAGTGGAAGGTTTCAGCCTGGAGTTAGATGCCATGGGTTCTTGCTCTAGATACCACACACTTTTTTTCTCAAGGGCAAACAATAACAAAAAAAACCCTAAACACACTCCCCCTCAGAACAGGAAGAGCTATTCATATCTTTTTCTGCCACCAGGTTACCTATATGGCCACCTTCTGAGATCTCCTTAAGCTCTGAAAGCCTGTAAAAAGCATGCAATATCAAGCTGAGCAGAGTTTTTAACAGGCAATGTTGTTTGGCTATTTTCTAGTCCTTTTAGCATATGCAGCTTTTGCTGCCTAAGCAGCATAAATACTACCCGAGTTAGGAGTTACACTGAGGGCACTTGTTTAAAGGAAGCCACAAGATCTTTGTATGTGTGAGGTCCTAAAGAGCATGTGGCTATGACCACAAGTGGTGACTTTAAAGCATTAATTTTTTCAGTCAAAACTCATTTGGAATAAAATGAATTGAGTGATTTGCAGTAGTGTAGATAAAGTCCCATAGAACTTCTCACTCTTGGGTGAGAAGCTACTGATGCTTACCAAAAATACCTGTCTCAGTTTCCAGTTCATAGTTTCCTGTGGAAAAACCATTACTATTGTTGGCTTTCCTGCTTCTCTCTTGCTGTGGGGTAACACCCCCCCAGATATAGTTTAGGAATTTGTTTGCCAGGCTATCTGCTGAGTAATTAAAGTGTTGTGGGAAAATGAGCCAAGAGGAGGATGAAGTGGTTGATAATTTAGAGAAACTAAACCAGTGTCTATGTTTAGGAACAGGGTAGCACTTGAGAGGTATTGAAAATCCTAATAAAAAAAGTCAAGGTGTAGAAACTATTTAGGTGGTGCACAGGGAGGCAGCTACTACCAGTCTTATGAAGGAAAGTAAAAATATACAGGAAAAAAAATCTGGAATTGCAGGGTTTCTTTGTGAAGAAGACTCACAGGGATAATTTTGGAAATGCCATCTGTTGCAATGCAGAAAACCAGGCTCAGGCAGTAGTAGGAAGTGCCTCTAGTGACCATTTAAGAGAGAGCAAAGTGTTGATTTGAACATGAGTAAGGTCTTACATTGTTCTCAAACAAATGTTTAGGGCACAGTCAGGTGTCCTGCCGAAGATGATATAAAGTAACCTGGCTAACCACACCTAAAGCAGACCTTTCATCTTTAGTCTGTTACGGTGTCTTACTTGCATGTGTGGTCAAATGAGATAAAATAAAGTGCAATCAGGGACAATAACTTAAACCTACAGCAAAGTCTGCAGATCTTCAAATTATATTCTTAAAGAAATGTCTTCTCTTTTACTAATGAGATTAGAACACAAAGATGACATGACTGGCTAAAAAATGTCAGTCAAGTCAGTGACACACTGTGATGAAATCTTCCTATTGATTCCATGTACTGCACCATCTTCAATGGGACTTGCTTTCTTCACAGCATCTACAGTTCTGACCTTCAAGCCTCAACAGACATTACTGTCTAATGCTATGTACAGCTCTCTGTATCCTTTACTGCAAGAACTCTCAACCATTCAAAGTGTATGGGATTGTCTAGGGTGGAGTGGATTTGATTCCTCCTCTTAAGAGCTATCTTCCTGTCCTCTGGGACCCCAATTCTAGTCCTAAGGTTCAAATAAAATTAAAATAAAAAAACCTTCTATAGACTTAATGTGTCACATCACTTACATGTTAGGTCTGAGAAGCCTTTGCTTTTACAAAAGAATGTATTATTTTTGGAGAGGGAGAAGAATCTATTTCAGTGCCATTTCATAAGGACTTCTTGTTTTCTTGAAACACTTCTGGCAAGCTCTGCATGATGCTGGAAAATTGTATTATTGCCTTTTATTTCATGGCATTGTAAAGATTAATTCTGTGGAGACAAGGGTTCAGGTAGTATAGTAATGAGAAGAAAAATTTGCTGGAGAAATAATTTAATAAATGTAAGTGCAAATGTAGCCTGCCAGATAACAGATGTCTTCACCACTGTTCTTAGCATGTGGCTACCACAGCAGGAGATCAAGCTCTGTTCTCTTCAGAGAGAAAAAAGTAATTAGAATCCCTATTCTGTTTCTTCGGAGTCTAATTTCAGTGGCTTAAGTGTCTCAATAAGTTGCTGTCTTTCAAGATCTATTTATTGCTTTTAAAGCTCCTGGAAGTGGTGCCAAAGAACCACGAGGAACAGGGAAGATAAAAGGGGATCCTGTTCTGCTAAGTTGATGGAACTAGCAGAAGAGACCACAAGCAAGAGAAACCTATCAGCAAAGTCCATAGGCTAGAATATATAGTTAGCTTGTTAAGTTAAATTTTATTGAAAACAGGCTCTTAGTACTTGTGATATAAGAATATATACAATCCAACTTGAAAAACAGAGTTCAGAGAACTTGTTTCAACTACAGAGGGTTTCACTGGCAAACAGTAAAAGAATTAAGAACAAGCTTTTTCTTGCCTTTCTATTTTTATCACTGTTAGCAGATGTGAATTTTCCATGAACAGTTGTAACGACTCTTCCTTAAACTGCAGTTGCTGCAGTGTCTGTGCTTGGTCAGCCTCTTGGTGCCTTCACTGCAGTGAAGGTGAGCACATTTAAAAACTGCAGGTTATACCTGTTCGGTCTGATTTTTTTCCATCCTTTATTTTTGAGTTTTGCTCATGTTCTGCTCTACAGTTGGAACATTTGTTGGCCTAAACTTTAAATTTTTGTCCCAATCTGGAATGAGAACAACTTGGGCTTTTAGGCCAATGAATAAAAATGCTTGTTTTCAGTGAACTCCAGGTGCTTGTGATAAGATTCATTAAAACATTTGGCAACTTGGGCAGCATATCCGTAACTTCTACTAGTGTTATAGTATAAGCCATAGGTGAAAAGATGAACTGACTCATTGTAGTTTCTGCTCTTCTCCTGTTAAAGATGTCTTGAGACAAATAGGCTGTCTCATTCCTTCACTGATGCTCACATGGTCCTTAAATCTTCACCTCGAGTGTCACCTCTTAAAGCTGACATAGAAAACTTTCATACAAGAAGTACGCATGATGTCGTGACTGGTTCTCTTCTCTCAAAGTAAAAAAAAGAGCAGAAGTGGGTCAAGATAGGACTTTAAGATGCACTAGGTGGTTTAGGATAAAGATGAAACTTCCAATGGACATTGTTTTTACTTATGATCCAAAGGAATCCTTTTCTAGATAGGACAAAAAAAATAAATGTGTCTTCTCATCTCAGCAGCTTCCTTGGTGGAAAAATACATTAAATTGTGGCGAGTAGCTGGAGCCCAGGCTCTAGTAAGTGGGCAGGTCACTGTGGGGTGCAGGTGAAGCCGCTGGTCCCTGCCTGTCCGTGCTCGTGTCTCACCGCCCCGGGCCTGGCCGCGCCGCCCCGCTCCTCGTTTCAGCACCGCGGCGGGGGACAGCGCCCGCCCCGCTGCTGGGGCGGGGCCGAGGTCGGGGCAGGGGGGGCGCAGCACCACGGAGCCCCCGGAGCCTCCGCTCAGCCCCTTCCCAAGGGTCCCGCAGCTCCTGAGCTCTTGGCGAGGCTGATGGATGCTGCAGTTACTCCCCTGCACAGCTGGCGAGTCCGGGTTCTTGTTTCTTCTGGTGAAGCCTCGTCCTTTTCAGCAATTTAGCGCTGGAAGAAGACCTATAGCAGTTGTGGGTTGATGATTTATTTTTAAGAGTCTTGAGCAACTAATGGGAAAGGGAGATAGGTGGAAGGATGGATATTCTTCAGGGTATAAAATCATATTTTTAAAAAGCCTGTGGGGACAGTTTATAAAGTATAGTACGTTACCATAAGCATGGACTGACATGCAGAGCTGGTCTTCTATTGAATTAAACTGGGCTACAGTAGCTGTTTCAAAGAACTGTGTGTAGACGGCTGTGGAGCAATTTGAGGTTGTTCCTAACTCGGCATTCACTGGCTGATTTCTGAATTGGCCCATGAGAAATTTAAACTCACTGTTTAAAAAACACTGGCCCTATGGGAAAACCCATCATTATAGCTCTGAATGTGCTTTGTGTCAGTGAGTCCAGCCCTGTCTTTGAAGCTCTTGCTTTGAATGGGAAATATAAAGGACTTTTGTAGGAAAAAAAGACTGGGATATATAAAACTGCTTTAGTTGGGGTAAAATTCTACTGCTCAGTGGCCTTGGGTAAAGCATGACCACCTGGGTTGAAACGCAGACGTGTCTGGGGGTTAAGGAAGCGGAGCCTTTCATTAAGCAAGGCAATCAGCTACAGTTTGTCATAACTCTGTTAATTATGCTTTCCAATATATCATGCACCTGGTACTACAAATGGAACCATATATTGTTACATTTTGGAGTTCAGCAGGCCCAGGTGCAGAGGCAGCTTGGTGTTCAGTATTTTTGTCCCAGTGAGGAATTCTAGCCCTCCTCCATGTCTCACCCGTTCAATGCACCCACTTCCTACTGCACTGCAGTCCCAGCTTTCGTGTGGTTTCTTCATGTGTGGCCTCTTTTGCATAACAACTTAGCCCAAAAGATGTAATTCACTTCTAGGTACTATCCATGTCCCTCACTTGTACTGAGATTGTGGACCTCAGCTTATTTTCATTAAATCTGCTATTTCTTTTTGTCATCTTTGGCAGAAAATGGGAAATACTTGCTGTGAAAATGAATCTTGATTTTTAGGTCTAAATTTTCTCTTGCATTCCAGGACATTCTGTTCCAAAATTATGAGGCTTTGATTCTCTTTCATTAATGTTAATCCCCAACACATGTCACTTTCTTCTTAAAATTACAACAAAACATTGTAACAGGCTGCTTTTTCCATTTGATGGGGAAAGAAACTGAATGTGCCCATTAGTTTCAGCTGGCAACCTATATAAATAGTAATTATAATATAGGTACTATAGTATAGTTGCTAACCTATATAGATAATAACTGTAGATACTGGCTACCTAATATAGACAGTATATTTCTATTGTATGTTCCCCATTATTGTAGCATCTGAAAATGCCTTAATTCTTAATAATTGTATAGATAAGCTAATGAAGCACACCTCCAAACCACCATAGGAATAGTCTATAACTGTGTAGTTATGTGTGAGAGGTGTTTTCTGAGCATTACCCTTGGTTTGCTTCCTAAAGGTTAGGAAGTTCTACATGAGAAGAGAGAACATTGCCTGTTTCTCTGCTTGTCTTTTAAAAGATACTTATGGCTGTTAGTGTATTCTGTCAGGCTTTTTATATTGTGAGTCCTGGACAAACCATAACTGGTCAACCAGGAATGTTATGCAGAAGTGGGGTCTCATTCAAGCACAGCTGGAGCAGAGGCATTCAGCAACTCAATACCACAACTGAAGTGTTTTGGTAATGCACAGAAGTGTGGGTAAAGCTAAAGTGTACATAGAATTTTGAAGTTGTAAACTGAGGCATTGATAGGGGATCCCTGCAACAGCCAATGGTGGGATTCAATACTACAGTTTTTTTAAAAAAGAGTTACATTTTTAATATGGTTTTGTGGCTTAACCAAAGTCACATACAGATTATTCTTTTTAATTATTTCTAATTGTTTTTTAATTGTTTTGTCTGCTTTGACCCAAGTTTCACCAGCAGCCACCTTTCTTACCCTTTCTAGTTTGACACATTCCTGTGTTTTATGTCTACAGTTCTTGGCTCTCCAGGTGTGTTGCAAGCCAGCCCAGGGGTGCAGTGCTAACACAGTGCAGCTGTAGAAGGGAAGCTTTAATTAAGAAGCCTGAACCAAAAATTCTTTGCTCCTGAAGGCTGGCAAGTGGGAAGGGAAATGAAATTTAGCTTGGGTTCTGTGTGGTATCTTGTTTTTCATATGTGAAGATCCACTGAGCAGTGCACTAGCATGGGGATTTGCTGCCAGGTAAGAAGACTTGTGTCTGTCAGGCTGGGTGCCAGGGAAGCCATCTGTGCTGCGTTTGGCCACAGCAGCTGAAAATACAGTGTGCTCAAGGCAAAAAAAAAAAGGCTGACTGCACATCTCTTGGTGTAGGTTGATTGAAATCGCTGACATGAGGCACAGGATGGACTTCATGCAAATGTAGAGTATGTGAATTATTTGAACTAGAACTTCTCAAACAGTGAGCAAATGTTAATGTGTCAGCCCAATTCCCTCTTATGGTAGGCAAGTACTATTTACTGTCTTCATTTCACTGACTGGAAAATTGAAATTTCAAGGGCTTCAACCTCAGTAATCTTGCTATAAACTGGAACTAATTCTGTTTTTGTGGTGTTACTCCTCATTGGTGCTGATGTAGGTGAAATTTGAAAGCAGCTTTTCCTCTTTGCCAAGAGAACTGGGACAGCTTACACAAGCAGATGAATCTCCAAGAAACAATGGTGTGGTACCTGTTGATCTTGGCAAATGTGCTCAAGTTTCATTCAAAATACAGAGTTTTATGCATTGTTGCTGTGCTTATTCTGCTGATGCCACCTCTGCCTGGGTGATTGCTGTTTGCTGGCTTCAAAAGTTAACAGGTCTACAAAAGCATCTGTCAGCAAATATAAAGCTAGGCTCAAAGGAAAATGTCTTAAAATGACATCTGAAGCCTGCTGGAATTTGCATTAGATGCTTTTTCAGTTGCATCAGCTGGGACTATATTGTGACTGCTTGACACCATTTACTAATGTTGAAGTGAATACTAATCGAGAGAGCTTTTAATAGAGATGTCAAGTACTCAAAGGACAGCGTTTGAGAAATGCTGACAAGTATCTTTACAACAGTTATTTTATATGAAGCTTTTCATGTAGACAAATCCCAAGGTGCTTTACATTAATCTTTTTGGGGGTGGGAGAAAGTTGCGATTTGTTCTTGCTTTTAATCATTTGAAATGCTCTGACATTCTGTCTGTTATGATAAAAGTCCACTTATGAGAAAGTGCAGAAAGAAAAGCTCATCTTCTATGTGCAGGGTATTATGGAGCAATTGCTTATTCCCATAATGCAGCCAGTTAGTTTCTATTGTGTCCTTTTGCCTCTGTCATTGATTAATATATTCCATTTGTGTGTAGAATTAACAGTGGACAGGGGATATGTGAATTTCTTTCAGAAGGTGCTACATGAAATGACATCCAAAGTACAACACCTACTGTCCTGCCTAAATACAGAAAACATCAAACACTAAAATTAATTTAACAAATAGCTAATTGGAAATGGCTGTAAAAATGAAAAAGGAAACAAAACAACATCATCCACCACCCCCTGAAATTGAAATGTCACTTCTAATGAGAAACATACTTGGAGCCTTGTAAGATTACATTATTCAAGAACAACAAATTAACAAGTTTTTCTATATATGGCTGGGACTTAACCCATAAAAACTCCAGTTAACCCAGAGGGAATAGTCGTCTCAGTTGAATAAGGTGGTGCTGAATGGCCTCTCTCTGAATGCAGGTCCAGAGCCCAGAAGATATCTAAGGGCTTAACTTGCTGATTTGAATGGTAAAAAAGTGCTTAAGAACTCTTTCAGCTTTAGTTGTTGCTTTGGAAGGAAGCGTAGGTGCATCTTCCTGATGAAGACCTCAGTGAAGGGATCAGATGTGATCAGAGAGGGGAAACACTCAAGTAGTTTTTTACCTGCTTGCTCTAATCCATCCAGTGGTTCTTGCAGATACTTGACATTGTTTCTACCATACTTAATATATTTATGTCGGGGGACTTTAGATGCCTACTGCCTGTAGAGATGAGTAAAAATTACTGCATGAACTCAGTGTTTTGAAGAAAAACTGATTATGAAAATTAATGTCTTGTTAGTATCAGGAGGAACCTGTTTCTATGCCTCTTGTGGGGAAAACATTTGTTACTTTCAAAACGGTTTTGAGACTTTGTTTTGTATACAGTTTCAAATACAGAACTACACATTCTGATAGAAAAAACTTACCAGGTACTGATGAAACCAGGTCTTTGTGGTTAACTGAGGTGCTGTGATTTAATATACTCTGTGCATTTCCACCACTGGACTCAAAAGTCTGTCCTCGAGAACACTTCAGTTGAGAAGAGTTTTCTGCTTTTTCTCACTTAAAGATCAGAGGATCAAAGAAAGTTTGCCAAGGCTTACTTTTCTCAGGAAGCTGACTGGTATTTTGTTTGTTCAGCTTCAGTTCTATGGCAATTATTGTTGCACTTTTAACTTTTTTTTCCTCTCTGGAAATGCAGGGGATGCAGTTGTGCTGAAGTAGCATCACAATAAAATAAAAGTTGTCCTTGACAACTTTCTATTCACATGGTCAAAAGGCCTTTTCCTCCTTTCCTTATGGCCGTATTTGGCTTGGAAGAACACAATTACTTTTTGTTTTGCTGACTTGGGGCTTTTCTTGGATGTCGTGTTTGACCTTGTTTGCTCAAAGAGGAAGAAATCCTCAGTAAATCTCATCTACTCATTTCTGATGGACAATAGCTTCTGTGTGTCAGGAATTCCAGCTGAGGAGGACTAGCTGCATTACTGACCTTCATACACTGCTGTAATTTTGTGAATCGCTGCCTATACAGTGTGCAAGCAACAGGGCTTTCCTTATTCCATTGTTTGAGTTTGGGAATGGGGACTTAAAGGCTTTTATGCATTCTGCAGAAAAGTTTCCAACCAATTTCATTTTCTCAGTGACTTGGAATATGATAGAAGAAGCAAATGTAAGTCTTAATTGGCTTTAAAAAAAACAGATACACTAAAGCAAGTGGGGAATGAAGTCATGTTGATGAGGAGCTCAGCTATGGAAGAAGCTAGGAAATGAATTATGGTCAAAATGCTAAAAATATCAGGAATATGTATTGTGGTAAATGAAGAAGGGAGAGAGATAAAGGGAACTAGTAAAATAAGTAAATAAATAATTCCAGAATGTAACTGGTGGTGGTAAAGCCATCTTCAATGACTTTAAGTGCCAAGTCCAAAAGGAGTGGGGAAAAGCTGCTGTAGAAGACAAGAAGTGTAACAGGACAAGGACAAATTGAAAAAGTAAAGCTTTGACCAAGCTTGAAAGAAAGGAGAGAGGGGGGAAAAAAAGCAAAATATGAGAACAGGGTTTCTGATAACTGTGATAAAGATGATGTACATGACTTGCAAATGTGAACTTTACATAAAGTAGACAAATTATGGGTAAAGTGTCATGAGTACTTATCACTAGGAGGAAATCCCAAACGCTTTGTAGTTGCAGAGTAAGAGTCAGAAACACTATCAATAGAACGTAGCTCTTAAAATACTGATTCCCATTCAAGCTGGGGAAACTGCCTTAGTGCTGATTTGTAACACACCTGTGACTTGCCAATACAGCTGCTGATATGCAAGTATGCTAATAATGGAGCTCTAAAACTATCTCAATTACAGGAGAGCGTCCCACTGCTGCTTATACCATCAGAGATGTCTGACCACTTTATGAAGACAGTGGTTTCTGTTATCTTAATTTATGGACTGGGGTGCAGAAGCAAAGGGCAAAGCATTTGCAGAATGGTTACTGACCTCTAATTTCTTCAGTTTAGATGCTTATTTTAAGGTGAGTTTTCAGATTTGGTCATTTCTACTGAAGAAGTTAAGCCAAGTAAATTGCCTGAAACTACTTCAGGCAGTGAGAGCTGAAGGAATACAATTCAGACCTCCCACTTGCTGTACCTTGCTCCAGTGGGGGTCCATGGTGCTATTATACCCTGTACTGCTTAAAATGCTTCTCAGGCTTTTAATGTTCCTCAAGAAATACGAATCTGTCTCCAGCACTGCACTCCCCTGGGGCCTCTGACTGATGGAAGTGTCATATTTAGCAAGAAGTCTAGTGTTTATTTCTGATGTTATTCAGCTAGTTTCCTTTCACTCTTTCACTTGTTTTCTTAACTGCTTTCCAACTACTCCACTTAATTAGGAGGATTAATACCTCTCAGCGAGAGAGCCTTCCTCTCCTTCGGACTGTGTGCAATTAAAAATACACTGTCAAGAGAAAGGGTGGTCTTTATTGCTTAGACTATGGGATTAGGTATTTGAAACACAAGGTATTGTGTGACAAGTAACTTAGTCCCTTTGTTCCCCATCTATGAATTCTGGATAATTATTCCACTTTCCACCACTTTCTTTGCCTACCTTGTCTTATTAGACTTTGAGTTCCTGGGAAGAGCTAGTCACTTCCAATCTGTGTAAAACCTCTTGAGAGGGATCTGTTGTTTCAACAGTCCTGGCTACTTCTTTTGCAGGAAACATTGACAGCCACTACCTGTGTTTTCTGTGTGATTTATATTTTTTAAAAACTTATCTTTTCTCCCCCTTTTGTTCCTTTTGCCTTTGCCTTCATGTTTAAGGAAACACATTGGTCTTCCCTCCCCCACTAGTTGTGCCTGGAGATATCAAGCACTTTCTGCATGCCATGAGCCATTTCTCCAAAATTGTTTTCCTTAGCTTTGCTGCATTTATCAATTTGTCACCTGTTCTTTTTTTAAAGAGTTTTCATCGTGGGAATACTGCCTTTCCCACTGTAATTGGGAGAACTTTTACAGTAATTTTTATGAACTTAGATTATGGCAGGGATTCTTGAGATGGCACTTGTTTCTGTCCATTTTTCACATCAGTTTGCAGCTTCATTTTAGATGCTCACTCCAATGACACAGAATCACAGAATTCTAGGGTTGGAAGGGACCTCGAAAGCTCATCCAGTCCAACCCCCTGCCGGAGTAGGGTCACCTACAGTACATCACACAGGAACGCATCCAGGCGGGGTTTGAATGTCTCCAGCCAAGGAGACTCCACAACCTCTCTGGGCAGCCTGGTCCAGTGCTCCGTCACTCGCACGGTGAAAAAGTTTTTCCTGATATTCACATAGATCTAGGCTGAGATTTTGAACCAGGTTTATTTATTTGGGGTTTTTTCAGTACCTTCACCAAAATAGTCATGATTGGATTAGCAATGTTTAATTCTCCATCACAAGTGCAGGCAAATGTTCTTTGCATGTCTTCTACTCTACATTTGAGTTGGCTGAAAGCTGTTCAGCTTTTTGATGGCAAAAGGCATTAAATTGAGTAAGCTTTTATGTGTATTTGGAATACAAAAACTGCAAAAGGTTATCCAGTACTGTAAGTATTTCGCACGGTATTCATGATGGGGGACTTTGCTGCAAATGCCATATGTTTAAAGTAAAGAGAGTCTCCAGCAGTATGTTAAATTTCTTAGAAGGGCTGTGGAGGTCCTTTTTCCATTACAGCCCAGACGTGAGGGGAATAGATTATACAAGACCTCTAATTACCTTTTCTTAAGCTTCAGAAAGACCTGTAACGCTGCCCTGTGGCAAAAAGCTTTCTCTTTCTAGTACTCAATGAGTTATTGTGCTGTTTCCCTCCAGCCGCTTGTCATTCTGGAGAAGTGCTGACTGGAAGACGAAGGGTTTGCGTTTGATAACTGACACTTATTGCTTGAGACAGACAAGGGTGTAAATTCTCTCTCCCTTGGGAAAGGTGATGTTTGTGAAAAAACACAGGCCAAGCTCCTGTCTGTCACTGAAAGATGAGCTAAACTTTTCCCTTGACATCGTGTGAAGCTGCAGGCTGTTGCACAACACACCCCCACCCCCA
>VZRW01004302.1:0-11130 GCA_013398125.1 Aegotheles bennettii | reverse complement strand
CCCCCCCCCCCCCCCCTTCTCTTGCCACCCAAAGTCAGAAGAGAACAACTGCAAAGATTGCTTTGGCAACTGTCCTCCCATCGTTTGCACTAATTTGCTCTGGTTGTTAGAGTGCTTTGGGCTAGTTTCTGAAGCTGTGCTCTGTTTCACTCTGTGGTCTCATCATACTGAGCTAATGGGATTCGTACCCCAGGACAAGCTGGGGGCAAGGGAGTGTTCTCCAACTCTGTCCAGAACATCAGAAACAATTTGAGTGGGAAAAGGGGTAATATCAAACTGAATTTGCCAGTGAAGAAATTGAATGCAGAGCTGCTCTCAAGGACTTCCTTCTGCTGATGAAAATAAGATGGTTCATGAATAAAATTTGTTGGAACAGAATTAGACCCAAGGAGTGTATGGTTTCTGATGCAACGATGCTGTGGTGGAGTAGAGACATCACAGAAAGTTTCTTGCTGGTAGAATTTTAGAAATCTGTTTTAGTTCCCAGTGGGGGAAGAATGGTCCAGGAGAAAATGTAGTCCATGTGGATCACATACTGAGATTTATTTTTACAAAATGGGAGAATTGGCTTGTGCAATGTTTTTTCTGTATTTGATAGCAAACTTAGATTTTAAAAGGTGTTTTTCAGGCCAGACTTTACAGGCATCTTTTTCTTGTAAACTATCCGACGAAACTTTAGAAAGCACTCATCAGTTAGTAATGTCCTTGTGTGGCACTCTTCATTGCAGCTCTCAAAAGAGGTTAGTACCATTTATCCACACCTTGCACGGGAGACACTGAGACACTGCAGGCCCCCTTGATTTCTTTGTTTCTCCTCAACAGGCTGGTGGGAACCTGGGATTGAGAGGGTAAAGGGAGCTTACACTAGGTGGACATGCAAAGCATAATGGGAAGAATCAGAAACATCTAACTTCTTGAGAATGACTTTGTCCCTCGCTACGAGTGAAGGTACAGGTGGTTCCTTTTGGATTCAAAATCTGTTACTACATTCCCATTCCAGAGCTGCAGAAGGGTTGTGCCCATTCTCATGGCATTCCCAGCCAATGTTCAACCCTGCTGGACTCCTTTCAATTCTATGTGATCTACTTGTTGGTAAGTTTTGGGGTTGAAACCACAAAACAGGCTTACGGATACCTTTTAAGGATGGGTTTGGAAACTATGCACCTATTTCCAAATTTTCTTCTTTCAGTTGTTCTGAATGTTTTTCTTTGAGATAATGGTTTGGGAGAAGGCATCAGAGAGCACAGATGCCTTCAAGGGAGCAAGAAACTCAGAGTTTAGCTGCTACTATCAAAATGTCTTACAGAATTTATCAAGGATGAAAATAATGGGATCTGAACAGTTGCAAAACCTAAACACAGTAAGGTATGTGTGCATGTGTGTGGTTTCTTGAACAAACTTCCAGCAGTCTGTAGCAGGATTATCCATTTATATCAAATTCTCCTTAAGGGTGAACACATCTAATAGAGCCCTTAGACTTCTGTTATTCTCCAATTTTACTGAAATAAGATCTGAAAAAAAATGAAAGAAATTGAACCGGTGTAAAAATAGTTTTGTTTTGGTAAATTGGACTCTCAAAGGCTAGGAAAGATAAAACATTGTCTTTGGAGAGGTTGTAGGCAGGTAAATCGGTCTGCCAGCCTTCCTCAGGTGACAGAAGATCAGAAAGCAAATGAGAATCAAGCTTCTACTTGGTGCAGGCTGAGCCTGACAGCCCAAGAATATGGAGAGGTGCTTGGGGCAGTGGGTTATTGAGGCCCATTCACAGCTACAACTGGAATGTAAATAGTCTGAACTCCTAAAAAAAAAATCATCTTGCCTTGAATTTAAATCTTCCGTTTCAACTTTCCAAGCCCTCAAGCCTCTGGTGTATGTTTTTGCCACTGCAGCCCATGGGGAAATCTCTTTTGCTGTTACTGCCTTCTGCCTCTCAGCCCTCTGAAATGTTTCTCCCATTTACCCTGCCCTCTGTCTCCCTTCCAGCCTCCACAAGCAGCCCTGGGAAGAATAGATGACTATTAAAGAAACCACTACAAAGAGCTCACTGTGCAAAGCCCCTCCAACAACATCCAATTACAAAACACAGCGCTGCATCTACAAGGCAAGAATTGCTGCATCTGCTCTGCAGAGCCCTGACAAAGGTCAGCTTCTAATGGGAGGAATCTCTTCTTCACTGGCTCGTCTCTTTCCTTTCTGTATGTCTAGCATTTCCTTCTGTCACTGTTGCCCAACACCTTTTCTTCCACCCCCACTACCACACACCATAAAATCATTTTGTGTGTAGTCAATTCGTTCATTGATTTTCCTCTAGGGAACATAATTCCCCATGGATTCTCTGGAAATCTGCAGTAGAGCTTTGTTGTCTTTGCAACACTTTCTCTTCTTTTTTTTTTCTATTCTTCCTTCCTCTCCTCTTAGAGCCCATTGAAAAGAGAGATATATATTCCAGCTGTTTGAATTCAGTGTATGGCACAGTTTAGTTTTTACTTAATCCAGAATTTATTAAAACATTCACTGGAGCCTTTGTTTTTTGAAACCTGCTTTTGCATTGAAAACAGACATGGAAAAAAAAAGGGACAGAGAAGGGGATCTGAAGGGTTTCCATGAGAGCAAATTCTCTCTTGTAGCTGTAGGTCTCAACTGAGGCATTAACTGGTCCTTGCAGAGAGTTTTGCACTACTCCTGGGTCCAAAGACCAGACTCAGGACCATGTCTGAGACTGTGACAGGAAGATCTGTGATGAGCAGAGGAGCAGTCAAGAGAGGGGTGGGCAGCAGTTGAGAAGACAGTTTAGACTTCTCTTGCATTTCTCAAAATAATATTGACCTTGACTTTGAAACTCTTCTTTCATCTGCCCAGCTTGCATTTCACCTTTTCACTTTGAATCCTTTGGTATAATTTGTTTTATCTGGGCTTTTTTTTAAAGCTATTGTCCAAGGCCAGATAAATTTGGTGGAAACTGATTAACATGAAATTTGATCTTCAAATAACAAAGAAAAAATTGTGTTTGTTTTGGCAGCAAGAAAGAAAGGATTTAAATGGGCATATTTGGCCAAAAAGCCATAAAGAAAAATATTTGTGAACATAGGAATGATACATTTTGTCTCTTCAAGGGTTTGTGAATTGAATTTGAATGTGCTGTAGCAAAGCTCTGCTTGTTGTGCATACTGTAGCCCATTGAGTGTGACAATTGCTGAAGGAAGGAGTGAGTATTGGGGTCCCTAGTTTTTTTTCTAGTCCCCACAGATTAAACACCAGATGTCAAATAGTAGGTGTTACTTTAGTTTCCTCATTATAAACTTCGAGTCCAATTATTCTAATGCTTGTGCTTCCCCAGCTGCAATAAGGCTCAGAGTTTGTGTTGACCTAATTCAGCTTTTTAACTTAGTACAGTGAGGCATGTAGTTGTAGGGACAAAACTGAAACAGAGTTGGGGTGTTTATGGAGCTAATGGCCTGGTTTAGTCTCATCTGTTATATAAAAACATCAGCTGAATAATATTCTTGCAAATAAAGTATCTTTAATATCTGGATATTTAGAGCTTCCCTTGTGTATTTATGTCCCTGAGAGAAGACCAGCCTTGAACAGCCAGATGGAAATTACAGAAAGCTGCAATGGAGAAGGGAAAAAAGTGTTTTCTAGTTATTTCAGACTGACTTTTCTGACATTAACCATTTAGAAAGAACCCACAAAGCTGTCTTTTAATTTTATCTAGCCCAGCATAGAGGGGGAACACCTTTCTTTACAGTGGCAGCCAGATATTTTAGTGACACTTTAACCACTTAACAGCAAACAAACTTCATCAGAACTTGTTATGAATGTGATGGTATTGTGTTTCCAGGCTGGAAACAAAATCCAAACAAGTCTGCAGTTTAATCAGTTATGAAGGTCATAACTGAAACCACGTGCTTGGGTCCAGCTAAGAGACACCCAGGTGGCAGCTTCTATCTTTACCCAATTTGGGTATATTCTACATCATGGCAGGGTGAGGGTCACCTTGCTAGGGAATTGAGGCTTGATTTTGGGACCAAGATTTGTCAGTATATCTAGCTTTTCACAGCTCCATACAATCCTGATGAATGAAGTTGTGTAAAAACAGATCATACTTATGTGCTGCCTCATCATTAACTACTGTTTACATCCAAATCCATGAGTGCCCTGCTCTCCTCTGATAGTGCTGTCTTCCTTTAACCTGTCTCAACTGAGTCCAAAACACAGGGCCAAGTTCTGTTTCTTATAAAGCTATGTCAGCTGTACCTCGACAGTCTCCATATGGATCATAGCATACAGGAGCATGTCTACTGTGTGGCTGAGGTCATCCTACTGCATTTGAGGGACCCCCATGGAAAGCCCAGCTGCAGGTGTGTTGGTGGAGACATGAATGATTCCGATGAGGTGTGTGATCTTGCAAAGGCCAGCATAGTAATCTTTTTAGTAATCTTAGCATAGTAATCTTTTTAGAAGTTGTCAAAGGAGCCAATTGTTCACCATTTTTGCTATTGTCTTTAGCAGTAAAATCTGTCATACTGACTTTGCTTGCCCTGCTTTGAATTTTGTCTATACACAGACTTGTGCCCTTTTGTTAAATCCTTAAACAACTTTTTCTGAACTCCCTTGTGGCTGTGCTGGATATGCAGCAATTTACTGATGCTGGGTATGACCATGGATGGTTACAGTGCAGCTCTGTGGGATATTTTGGGGTTTTTCTGTGCGTACTTTGGCTTCACTCACAGTGGATGTTTTAGGGAAGATTTTCATTTCCATTGAACACAAAGCATTCTTTCAAAGCCTTTCACTATGTTAAAAATCCTCTAGCTTTAGTATGTTTAGCTTCTGCTGTTAACACTAAACAATATTTTGATTCGAGAGGGCTAGTTGTTCACCTCTGACCACTGATTGCAAGCTGAGGGAAAATGTGCAACTGTTTACTTCAGCCATGTCCACTGAATACTATCAAATGATATGTGGGATTATGTAGTCCTTAGAGAGAGAAACTGCAGGGGTCTACATAAGAGCTATTTCCTCTTTCCCCCTTGGTGAGATTTTGAAACAGAGAAATAGATCTGTCTGGAGGAATGCAGAGCCTGGCCCTATGGCTTTGTGCATGTATTTAAATGCCTGCTTAAACCACCTGAGTATGAATTGGCCTCTGTCTAGAAGCTGTGCAGCCACACTGGTGTGGCAACTAGCCTGGGGCTTTGAGGGACTTGAAGTAAGTTCATGTCTAACCAGCCTCAAATATGGGCAGAAGCATGTGTCTGCTCACAAAGTGTTTAGATGAGCCTTCAGCGAATGCAAGCGAAGAGGATGATTAGTGGTCCTGTGTGTGGGGTAAGAGTCACAGTGCTTCTCTGAGTGCCTGTGCTGTGTTTTACCAGCTGGGTAGAAACAAGGCTCACTTAGCTACCTAAGACAGCTGAAGAGATCAAAGGAAATCCTTTTGCTGTGCTTTGCTTTTGCTTAAAATAGGAAAGAAAGTAGTGGATCCCAAATTTCAGTTATCCATTAGTAAGGAAATGTAACAATCTTGGCTTAGGGTCTTAGCTCAAGTTTTAACTGCCTGTGTTTTCAGCTCTGGAAGGTGTGGGTTTGCTCTCTGGAGCAATAATTTAGATGGTGTTTTTTCAAGCAGCTGGTTGTAGGGAACTGACTCCCCTGCAAAGATGAAAACATGAATGTAGCAAATGCCAAATACCAGACCTTGTTGTAAAGAAAATGGGTACCACTGCTTGCCCGCTCTTTTTCCATCTGTGGCTCCTTGAGTGAGGGTCCCTGGCTCCCACATTGAAGGCTGAAACAGAAGTGCCCCTGATTAACAGCCAACCTTGGGCTGACAAAATCATTTAAACTTAATCCCAAATGGCAAAACTTATAAATGATAAGTTCACATTTTTGATTCAAGTGTTAAAAGGGGGGCGGAAAGGGAGTTGTTGTTCTGATTCCATTCTTCTCATTTGCTTTTAACCTCAAAAACAGTTGGCATGGAAAAAGAATTCTCCAAAGACTCTGAAAATAGCAAATCTGAATAAGCAGAATATTTTGCAAGTGAGATAGTACAAGCACACACAGTATCCGAGCAATAGTGCTCAGAGAAGAAGAACATCAGAAGTCACCTCCAGGAATGAAGGCATTAATCTCAGAGGCAGAAAACAAAGAAGGAAACATTGAAGCAGACACCTAAACATGACTCATTACTCCATTTGTCTCAATTAACATACTGAGACAATGGACTGATTATCTCGGTAACATTGGGTCATGTTATACCCAACAGCATGTGTCAAGGAGGAATTAGCTCGTCGACATTAAGTAGTATATAATGCCCTCCTTAGACAGTAGCTGAGTCATCACTCATGAAGGAGGAAATTAATCCTGAAGAGGAGAAGTAGTTAATTGATGAGAGCAGAGGAGCAAGAGCTTGGGGCTCCTGGTCCAACCTCTGGCTTTAGAATGACTCACTGAAGCCCTGGGCAAGATGTCTAACCTCTGAGTGCCTCTGTTTCCACAAAATAAGATAAATTATATCTGTCTCAAAAGAAGGGCTGCCTTTTGACTCTTGTTATTGAACAGTGTCTCATAGTCATTACTAGATATGTATCTCCTCATTCCTATGAGGATCCAAAATTTATGACTTAAAGCTGCAAAACTGACAGAGAAGTTAGATGACTGCCCTAAGGTGCAAAGAAGGGAGATGGAAAGAAGGCACAAATGACATGAGCATGAGCAAGGGGAGGTAGTACTAAAATCAGGAAAGTATTGAGAGTTTGACCATTATGGGCTCTTTTCTGTCTTTCACAGTGATAGGTACAAAGGATGTTAAATGTGTTCTGCATGAGAAAAAAGTTTCTTTTAATTAATGAGCCGTTGGTGTTGCAATACAATAATTAATGTTGTTGACTTGTGATATTTATCAGAAACTTTTTCCAATTCCTGTTCTGTCTCATAGAAAGTGTAGAGGCATTGATTTATGAGTTTTACTGGTTTTCTATTTAGTGGAAATTGATTTTTCTTGATGGAGGAGATTGAAAAGGGGACTTGGCCTTACTTCTCGAGCTGAGAAGTAAGATGATGCTTCTCTGGTTTGCTCTAATTCAGTATAGGTAGGAAAAAATAGGCAGACATATTTCAACTGAGGCCAACACTGCTTTTGGATTTTATTAGTGAACCAGATTTGTTAAATGCTAAAAGGTTAATGCAGCATCACACTTTACATTGCACTTCTTTTTCCCTTTAAGCATTTTTTTCACATGTAAAATACCTAAGAACAGATTTAAGAGTGAAGTTTTGCTGTTGGCCTTTATGCCACCTCTGTGCCTCACCTCTTGAGTAATTTTGCTTCTGTCTTTCAGTGAGCAATGGTGACTCTGCCCCTCAGCCTCTGCTGCACTGTTTTAATAAGGTTTTTATAACACCTCAATGCTCACTTCTGAAGTTCTCCTCTTTCCCTCTATGTCCAGAATGTTTCCTCTTCCCTAAAGGACTCTCCAGGACCCCTCTGTGTCTGTTGGGTTACCTGAGCCTTTATCAGATGTCCTCTCAAGATGCCATCTTGGCCATTAAGATGTCACCATCCAGAATCAGGCCTGTCAGAACCAGCTGTCCAGTTACATTTTCAGACTACACACACTATTACGATTGTGCTACACTGGGTCTTGTGTCAAACCCAGATCTCAGTCTCCTTGTATATTTTATATAAAATAAAGCTTGTGTCTCTTCTGTTTCTTTCTTCTCCTCTTCCTTCATCTTTCCTTCCTTACACCTGTTTCTCTTCTACAAAAAGGTAATAATTTTTTATAGCCTAAAGAGCAAAGAGTAAAAAGATTTTCTACAGGCATTGCGAAGTCCAGAGCACATTTTCAATGACAGTGTAGACAATTATTGTGCTCCAGAAAAGCCTGGCATGAATCAGTTGAGATCCATATCAACAGAGAGGCAGGGCATAGTCTGACCCACTCAGAGTATGGGTTGGAAACTGCTTCAGTCCCTGCAGATATGATCTAGCTCAACTATAAGGCAAGATTTTTTTAAACAGGGTTGGCTACATATATATTGTGAGGTTGGTAATGCACTTGCATTTCCCGTTTCTCTGGTGTATCCATGAAATTCTGGGCAAATGGTTGAAAGCAAAAAAACCCAAGTGGTCTGCCACGCATCTTATTTCTTACAAAAATGGTAAAGTTGGCATATACCAACAAGTACATATGACAAAATAAATTATATTTACACATCTGGATGAATGAATATTTATAGAAAGGTTTGGAATCAATCTCTGAAGTTTACCCTGGTTTTTAGAATCTACCCAACCTTGTTCTGTGTAGGAAACACAGTTGAGTTGGTTACAGACTGTGATACTGTTATTGATACAGAGCTGCATCTTACTTTGAGTAAGTTCTCTACTACTCACTTGCCAAAAAACATGGGTAAGGAGAGGAAGCAAAACAATCAGTGTCAGTAAAGACTGGCTGAGCAGGGAACATACATGGAACACTGCTGTGATGCTGTATGGGGTTCCATATGTGCTTGCCCACTTCCTTTCTGGCTTCCTTTGGTTGATCTTTGGATACCACTATTTCTTTTCCTGCTGGAAAGGGGGGGGGATTTAATTCCTTAGTGCACAAACCCAAGACAGCTTTCTGAATGAAATGGAGATGTTGGAAGGTAGTCCAAAGGAACAGGTCACAGAATACTCTGATTTCCTAGGTAGTTCCTTGAAATGAAGGAGCCCTTTATTCAACTCTATTTTTAAAAGAAACAAGGCAGTTCTAGTGTGTTTGCTTATGCCAAAGGGGGTGTCTCTGTGTGGTCAGCCCATGAATAGGGTACTTTGCCTATACAAATAGGTAACGATCATCCCAGCTTAAGCATAATTTTGAGTTTCACTTTTGATAACAATGTGACCAAAAAGTATGAGGGAGGTAGTGTATGCGTGAAAGGTAATGATTTCCTGTGAGACAGTAATGTCTTTAACAGAAAAATATTCCAGGAGGGAGCAGGATCACTGCAGATAGTTGATAGCTTTTGCAGATATTAGTGTTAAAGCAAACACCTCAGAGCGTTCCTTGGAAAAGTTGAAATCGTACACTGTGTACAAACTAATTGTGGGTACAAGAATGCTGAGCACTTCCAGAAACTTCTGATTAATTTTTCCTTAAGCAGAGAGGGGTGGTGGTGGGAGAATTGCTAAACATGTAGATGTGATAAAGGGTAGCAGAGCTTAAACGCATTGGCAGGGAATGTAATCGTAGCAAAAAGCCAGCATGGCACAGCAAAGCTGAAGAGAAGCCCACTGGTTCCTGAGTTTCAGGCCATTGCTTTGGAGTGCAGGTGACAGCAAAACTCTGGTCTCCCTGCCTGGGTTTGTTGACTCTTTTTAGGTTGTTTTAACCAAAGCACAGCAGACAGGATGAGGCGAATGCGCAGCTGCTGCCTGGCCATTGCTTTTTCACCAGACATAGTTATGGAACAAACTGAAAACCAGACAACTAAAGCGTTTTACCATGTCACAAGGAGTCCAAAGTCTCTACAGTTAATTACCCCTGGAGTTTTTAGGAAAAAAAAATCTATTTAACAACCCCTAGATACCTTGGTTTAGCAGGAAAGTTGTGGTTTCTTGCCTTTATGCTCAGAGGGCAAGAGAGCTGTCCTGTCTACTAACTGCAGTAGGAATAGTAAGAGAAATATTATGTGGTGATTGCATTCCCCCCTCTTTCTAACAAGTCTTCAAAAAGCAGCTGCTTTGGCCTTCTGAGGAAGGTCAGTAAAGTCTTCAGAAAGGCAATGAGTTTGTGGTTTTCCCAGGGAAGGCTCTGAGAGAGTGGAGCGCAGTTGGCCAAGTGAAACAGTGCTTTTGATTGTCACTGCAGACTGTCTTTAAAAGAAATAGCAGAAAACCAGCAGTATTAGCGATGGAATTTGGGAAGAGATAATGCTCTACCATCTGCTATTTTGCAACTTAGTATATTGAAGCAATGGATCTTCTAGAGAAGTTGTCTGTTAAAGGTACCTAGGTAGGGCTTAGCAGTTCCTGTAGCAATAAGGATCAAAGCCTAAAAAGTCACCTTCTCCAGTAACATCTGTGTCTACAAGTATTTGCTGACAGAAGCATTAATGGCAGAGAGCTTAGCTTTCCTAAGTCTCCTATTCTTGTTTATCTGGTGAAGCCCAAAGGATGAATATGGAACTGCCCATATTTTTAGCAGTTTGTTTTGCAGCGGATAACTGCATTGAAACATTCATTTCTTCTACTATAGCACAAACAACTGCAGGCTGAAGTTTTTTGTTTACAAATCAAAATGCTTGGATAGCAGACTTCCCTGGGGAGCCACTCTAAATCCAGGGAGTGAAAAATATTTTGGTTTGAAGTTACCTCTTTTAATGGAAAATAAGGAAATGAAACAAATCTGATTATATACTTTGTCAGAGCTTGTAGTTGGTTTAGACATTTGGTTCGATTTTGCTCTTGAGTGCAAGATGAGACTCTTATTTCCTTCCCTACTAGTGAAGAAAAATGATGATCAATGTAAAATGGCAAATAAGAGCACTAAATTCCCAGGGGAAGATGCTGTACAATGACTTTTGCTTGTTGGTGTATCTTTTTATTTTGGTAATGAACTGTTTCACAAAACTTTAATCCATTTTTTATATTTATTACTTGACAAATGAGTCTTAGGTCTTTTAAAGACACTAAAACAAAATAAGCCTGAAATCATAACGCAAGCAGCTTGATAGTCTTTAGATATGAATAATTACTTTTTGGCCTTCTGAAACTAGATTTCTCCAAATGGTGAGGTTTGCTGGATGCTCTGCTCTGCGTTGTTGATGTGACAGCCCTTTCTGCAGGTGCACACTGAAGACCCTCAAAGGAAAGAGCAGCTCTATTCCAGTAGATGGCTCTTGATTCTTATAAAGGTATTTTAAAAACAAACAGAAACACCAAACAAACAAAAAACAAACCTCAACACCAAACCATCTCCAAACAAACAACCAAAAAAACCCTAAACAAAAATAAAGGAAATCATAAGAAAAATGGGGCTTCCATATCAATCTTCAGATGTGGAAATGGCCACAAGTTCTTTGGCCTCCTGAAATGGAATTTTCTAAGTGTTTCTACTCACATCTGGAGTATTGTGTCCA
>VZRW01004299.1:23405-42726 GCA_013398125.1 Aegotheles bennettii | reverse complement strand
GTGCATCATACAGGTCATCTCCTCTCCCGTGCTGATTCTTTCAACTTCTGCTAAGGTGCACTTCGAAGAGCAAGTGATGAGGAGGAATGAGTGAAGTCAGCCTGTGCTGTGCATGTGCAGTGTGAAATGGGAGAGAGACCTCCGTGAAGTTGGTGCTGCAGGGACACTAGGTGCAGTCTCTGGTATTCAAGACTAGATGGGGCTGATGAGCTGCCTTTCCCTGCCAACACCTTTGTCAGGTCAGGCTTAGAAATATTTCCAGCTGCAAGGTGTGGTGACCCAGGCATAAACATTTGGCTGCAGTGATAAACCTACTCGTACAAAATCAGTGTGATGCTGTGCACGCTTACTCCAGGGAGAAAGCTGCAGAGGAGTGCAAGACCTAGGGTCCACAGTGCAGTTACCATACAGTCCTGTCCTTTTGGGCTACCCTGCTTTCTGGGAGAGCAGAAGATGTAGAAATTCTCCATTGTTGAAAATGTTATTTTCAACAAGCAAAATAACTGTTTTTTTCTAGAATAAATGAAAATGAAGGAAGGAAGCTTTGAGTTCCCTAGGGAACTTGTAGGGTGACTATGGGTGCTGAATATGAGGGACTGCATTTTAGTATCAAGTTTTGTCCCCATCTTTGACTCTTCAATAGTGCAATGTGGACCTGTATGCTGTGTGTCCTCTGCGAAGCTTAGGATAGCTGTATTTCACTCTTTTTCAGGCAGGGTGATTTTGAGGAGGGAAATTTGCAAACAAGCATTTCATGGTATGAACCATAAAAGTGTTACAATCTGAGAGTCAAAGCTAATAAACATTATTTTGAGATTTCTTGGAGGAGAAAAAGGCTCTTTGCTCAGGTCTTAAAGTCACAAGCATAGTTGTGACTGGAGTTGAGAGCTCGGGGTGAAACTTATTCTATGGATGGCTAAATCAGGGTCTTATGCAAGTTACTGGTGACCGTTGGATGTTTTTCACTATTTACGCCATTCACACATTCAGACATCTGTCTTGTGGACTTTCTTTGTGTCTTCAGCTGCAGTCATCACATACACTTCTGAGATGTCATGCAAAGCTGAATCTCAACACTCTGAAGTAATGATGTTTTTCTTCATAACTGCAGGATGAGGACTAAAGCTTGCTTCAGTGATGAGGAAGAGGGTTGCCCTTAAAGACTGCATAGGGAAGAAACTTACAATTGGTCTGGTTTAGGCTGAACTGTTTGGAATGTCATATAAATCTTTAAAAATCCTTAGAAATGAGGGTAAATCCAGGTATAAGCTGATGATCTGCTCTGAAGTCAATGGGAGCTGCACCAGTGACTTCAAGGATGAGAGCACATCCACTGGGACAGAGTCTCGTGTGTGCATTGGTAATGAAGAAAATACATTGCCTATGTATTGTTTGGGGATATGAATGCTTACTGTGGGTGTGAATCTTCTTTAGAGTAACAGCTGATGTGTCTGTGTAATGTCTTGGAAGACCTGAAATACTGGCTTTCGCTTGTTTTTAATCTGTTTTTGTTTGTTTGTCTGTGTTTTTTTTTGTTTGTTTTTTTGTTTTTGCTTTTTGCAATGAGCAGGAAAAGCAAAGCAGGAGTCAGCTAAGGTTGATGTTTGATTTTGATTTACTTGGTGTAAAGGCAGGGCCAGGACTATAGTTCTCCATATTATCAGTGTGCTCAAGCTGGTGCAAACTCTTCTTCTGAGTCTAGGAACAACATTAAGAGTGCCAGAGTGAATCAAAAGGCATTATGGCTGTGCTGCTGTACACCCGTGAGCTTTGAGTTTGGCTTTGTACACATGGCTTTTGACTTGAACTGTTCTCTACTGGGACCTGCAGGAAGAAGAGCAAAGTATCCTTTTCAAAGAAAGAGCCTCTCTGTAAATTTGAGAATGGTCTTTTCCTTCCTGCCTCAGCATCATTGCCTGTATATTGTGTGTAATGATATTTACCTGCCTTTTGTATATTTTTTTCCATTCCTGCTGATAGGAGAGTATGTAGTAGAACACTCTTTTGACATAAATGGATCATTTCCAATTTTTTTTTTTAATAGGTATATTGCAGAGGATCTGAAAGTGATACAAGAAAGAATTGCTCTGGAGAAGAGAAGCCTCCCTGCAAGGCCAGCTCTGAAGATGTGGACTGCCACTGTATTCTTCCTGCTGATTTGCTTCTGTATATGTGAACACAGGTTTTCTGTCCTGAAAGGGAGAGGAGTCCATGTAGTACAAATAAACAAACTTACGACTGAAAAGCAGTGCAGGCAAGCTTGTCAAAGCCCAAGTGCTTCAGGTGAGGTTCTTGCCCTTTAGCTGGAATTCTAGCTGGGTTTTCTGTTCCTTAAAGGTCTCCTCTGCTCCCCTGCCAGCTATATTTCTTAATTCCAGTTGTTTACAGGCATTTACAGTTATGGCTTCTCTGTGCAGTTCTGTGGTCTGCACAGTCCTAAATAACTTCTGACAGCTTTGGTTAAATTGAATCCAGAACAACCATTTCCCAGGGCTCTCCTAGCTTCTGTAATAAACAGCATGTGTGTGCACTTGGTGTGCACCGTTACTGTGCAAATCGTGTTAGGTCGCTTATCTTGAAGAATGATTATTCCATGCTGCCAGGTGTTTGGAAGTGAACAGGGCTGCTGTAGGCAGCTGTACTGGAATTAGTAGTCTTTACTCACTGGCATTTATGTATGGTTTTTCTGCCTTAGAAGAAACCAATTGTATCCTGCAACTAAGCACAGGATAAAAGAAGTATGGGGAGATAGTCTTCTGCTGTCTACCTCTGAGATGTCTTTAAAAAGCATTGAACTTCTAAATGAGTCTGTCAGAGTTGTCCTAATGAAGGTCCCTGTCTTATCTAGCTACATGCAAAAGCTCGTAGCACCTATGAACAACTGGTGATGCCATGGTGAAGATGACACCTTGGCTCAGGCAGATGAATGTCTGACAATCAGATTGATAGGAACATTGTAACGATGCCTTTTTTAGTACCCAGTGGTTTCAAACCTTCATGAGAAATCCCTTCATAGTGGAAAGAAAGCACCTTTATAAACTAGGTGTTTTATTTAAGGGTAAAATATGAGTTGGTTTGTCTCCCAGGCACCAGAACTGTGGAAACTTCAGCTTCTGCTTTTTGAGGTAGTAAACCCTAGAGAGATGATCTTGATAAGGGTAGAAAAGGTGCTATCAGCTGCCTCTTCCAGAGGAGGGACATTGAGGAATTTAGTTCATCTGTGGTCAGGGTTTGGAGATGATCTGAGTGCGTGCTTTGTCCTGTTGCTGACTTCAACCATTTTTTTATACCCTTCACCTCATTCTCTCCTGATGTGTTTTGTATAGAGCAAGTCCAGTTGAGTGTTAGCTTTGCTGGGCAGAGGGGATTGAGCCTCTAGAATTAGGTGACCCATTCCATCTTCAGGAAACCACATAAAACTAAACCCAAAAGCATAAACCTTTTCAGGTTTTACCTTATGCATTAAACCCACTGAACCAATTCAATTCCTATTTGTTACTTGATGGCCAGTCTGTTGCACTACATGGTGTCAGGGCAAACAGAAAAGAGACAAACTCATGACATAAATGTATAGCTGTGTGCAGAGAGATTATTTGGAGAGAAGGACCTGAAATGTCCTTTTTTATGATTAGCTTTAGGTTTTAAGATCACCTTTCCTGCTCTCATTCTCTATTCCCACCTTCCCCAAGTATATTTATTTTTGTGCTTTCTTTCATTATAGACATGAGGCTTGAGACTTAGATGTCAGAATAGTTGCACCTATGTAACTGTCAATACAGGAGCAGTGGTTGTTATTTTTTAAAGTATTACAGTGTTAAGTTGCAGGCCAAGGTTGTGTGGGGAGACATCTACGTAGCTATATTGCTTGGAGAAGTGGAAAAGTAACATTCCTAGCTGGTTAGGCTCTGTCTCTGGTTAAGTCAACCACATCAAGGGTCTGTATGGATACAGAATATCCTCTTGCACCCCTCTAGGGAATCCTGTGTATTTGACTTGCTCTCTGCAATGCCTGTGCACCGGCGCACACAGCATAGGAAATAAACAGGATGAGTTAGAGATCTGTGTGTGGTCGCAGGGCCATAATCTCATTGCAATTACAGAGACATGGTGGGATAGCTCACATGACTGGAATGCTGTCATGGATGGCTATGTACATTTAGGAAAGACAGGTCAGCAAGGCAAAGTGGTGAAGCTACTCTGTATGTGAGAGAGGAACTGGAATTTATGGAGCTCTGCCTAGGGATGGATGATCAGCGAGTTGAGAGCTTACGGGTAAGAATTAAGGGGCAGGCTAACATGGGAGACATTGTTGTCAGTGTTTACAACAGGCTGCCTGATCAGGACGAGAAGGTTGATGAGGCTTTCTACAATCAGCTGAAAGTTGCCTCATGATCACAAGCCCTGGTTCTCATGGGAGACTCCAATCGTCCTGATATTTGCTGGAAAGGCTATACCGTCAGGAACACTCAGCCCAAGAGGTTCCTGCAGAGCATTGAGGATAACTTTCTGACACAGGTGGTGAAGAAGACAGCAAGGAGAGGTGTGCTGCTGGACCTTGTGCTAACAAAGAAGGACTATTTGAGGATGTGAAGTTTGGGGTNAAGAAGGACTGGTTGAAGATGTGAAGGTTGGAGGCAGCCTTGGCTGCAATGACCGTGAGATGGTAGAGTTCAGGATTGTGACGAGAGGATGCAGAGCAACAGTAGGATTATTACCTTGGACTTCAAGAGAGCTAACTTCAGCCTCTTCAAGGAACTACTTGGAGAAATCCCATGGGTTTGAGCTCTAGAAAGTAGAAGGTCCCAAGGGAGCTGGTCAGTATTCAAGCACCACTTCCTTCAAGCCAGAGATCAGTGCATCCCTAAGAGTAAGAAATCAGGTAAAAGATGCAGCAGATCTGCATGGATGATGGAGAAGCTGCTAGAAAAACTTAAATGGAAGAAGGAACTTTACAGATTGTGGAAAAAGGGACTGGCCACCTGGTTGGAATACAGGAACATTGTCAGAATATGCAGGCATTATTCAGCAAGAAAACCTAAAAGCCCACTTGGAACTAAATCTGGCAAATAATGTCAAGGACAACAAGAAGGGCTTCTTCAAGTACATCAGTAGCAAAAGGAAGACTAGGGGAAATGTGGGCCCGCTGCTGAGTGAGGCAGGTGCCCTGATGACGGAAGACACGGAGAAAGTGGAGTTACTGATTGCCTTCTTTGCTTCAGCCTTTACTACTAAGGCTGGCCCTCAGGAAACTCAGACCTTGGAGCTATGAGAGAAGGTCTGGGGAAAGAAAGACTTTCCCTTGGTTGAAGAGGCTTTGGTAAGAGCTTTAGGCAAACAACATCATAAAATCTATGGGTCCTGATGGAATGCACCCATGAGTGCTGAGGGAGCTGGCAGACATCATTGCTAGACCGCTCTCTGTTATCTTTGAAAGGTCCTGGAGAACAGAACTGCCTGATGGCTGGAAGAAAGCCAACGTCACTCCAGTCTTTTAAAAAGGCAAGGAGGACGACCCAGGAAACAACAGGCCTGTCAGCCTCACCTCCATCCCTGGTAAAGGGATGGAACAACTCATTCTGGATGTCATCTCTAAGCATATGGAGGAAAAGAAGGTTATCAAGAGTAGTCAGGATGGGTTCACCAAGGCAAAATCATGCTTGACCAATCCGACAGCCTTCTGTAATGGCATGACTAGCTGGGTGGATGAGAGGAGAGCAGTGGTTGTTATCTACCTTGACTTCAGCAAGGCTTCTGGCACAGTCTGCCATAGCATCCTTGTAGAGAAGCTTAAGAAGTGTGGATTAGACGAGTGGACAATGAGGTAAATTGAGAACTGGCTGGATGGCAGAGCTCAGAGGCTTGTGATTGGTGGCGTGGAGTCCAGTGGGAGGCCTGTAGTTAGTGGTATCCCCCAGGGGTCTGTACTGGGTCTTGTCCTGTTCAACATATTCATCAATGACCTGGATGAAGGGAAAGAGTTTAGCCTCAGCAAGTTTGCTGATGATAATGAACTGGGAGGAGTGGCTGAGATAGCAGAAGGCTGTGCTGCCATCCAGTGGGACCTGGACAGGCTTAAAAGTGAAGTAAACCAGTTTGGTAGGGCAAGACCTTGGCATCTGCCTACATTCTTTTACTTTTTTTTTTTTTTCTGTCTCCTAATTGCAAGTGAGCAAAAAGGAGCCACTGGGTGACACATCTTGCAGTGTACACATCAGCTGGAGCCTCAATCTGGACTTGCATTGAAGGGAGTACTAATCAGTCCAGATCAATAGAGGTATCTTGGGCAACAGGAAAGTCTTCAGCAGCTGGATACCATCCTAATGGCAGCAGAAATCAGGGTGCTCAAACCATGCTGACACCATTAGTCTCTTGACCTTTCAGAACTGGCTGACTGAAGTATGTAGCCAGTGCAAGATGGGCTGCTGGCTCTTTGTTTTCCTCTTCCCAAGAAGTGAGAAATGTAATGATTTACAGTAGTAGATGGTCTGCATTTCTCCGCTATCATGGCTTATTGAGCAAAGGAGAGGAGATGGGATTGGGAATCAGGGCACATCCAAACATGCTTTCATTTCTGAGGAGTGGATTTTAATTTCTTGAAGGGCTGCTGCTGTATCTCCTGCACTGTGTAACTGTTAAAGCTTTTCATTTTACTGTTTTTTAAGTACCATTTTTTAAAGGCTTTGAACGGGTTCAGTCACTTTCTTAAAATTTTACCGAAGTCATTCCACCTTTGCTAGTTTCTTTTGGGCTGTCAAGACAGACTGCAGTTGTTGGTACAGGGATTTCTTCAAGTTCATAAATTTTCCAGAAGCCCTTTTAGTAACTGTGGTAATGTAAATGTTTTTTTATTAAAAGTTCAAGCTTCCCATAGCCTTAATCCTCAGTGAGAGTAACTGTCTTTGTCAGTAAGAGCTTTACATATAGCCATACATACCACACAGGCATGTTCTTCGCCCTTTCTCACACTTCTAACAAAACACATACGTTAATTTTTCCTACCATACACTTAAGTTCTCTTTAATCCACTGGCGGATGGTCAGTTGGGCACACATTTTCTTCATGCCAGACTGAACACTGTGTTATCTTCTGGTTTTTTTTTGTTACAGCATGTGTCCAAGAAATTAACTGAATGGTGCTGTGATATTACATAAAATCGTAGCAAAATTTAGGCAGGAAGGGACCTTTTGAGGGTCTCTGGTCTGAACCTGCTCAAGAGTGTATCACCTCTCTAGGCCTCAGCCCAGTGTTTGAGTGCCCTTATGGTAGAAACTAATTGAATTGGGATTTCCTGTAAATCACCTGCTTCGGCCCTTCAGACATCTCATAGTCTTCCTGGGGCTCCGTCCAGTATGTCAATACTCCCTTGTATACTGGGGACCCCAAAGCTGGGCACAGTGTTTGAGATGTCTTCTCAGCACTGATCAGAGGAGATTCATTCCTTCCCTCAGAGCTTGGTTATGTGTATGTAGACATGCACAGAAAGAAGTTAGTGAGTTCAGAGGGATGCCAGGAGTTCCTGCTGTGATGAGTTTATTTAGCTTGTGTTGAGATTTGACTTACTGAAAGACTATTTCTGTGATGGCTTCCATGGCTAAAGGTATTGTTGTTCAGCAAAGGAAGAGTAAATTTCTGTGTAACTCCAAGCACTGAGATGAAAGTTGTTTCCCATGGGTGATGAGATGGGTGTCTACTCAGTTTTGGCTCACTTTCCCCCCTGCCTCACCCCCCTCATTAAGACATCTAGGTGAATGCCAGTGTTTAGATGAGTCCAAACTGTAGTGTGCTCTCTTTGTCCCTGTCTGGGTGAGTGAACTGCTGTTGTTAGGAGATGTTGGAACCAGAAGACAAGCCAGGCAGGTAGGTAGGTTGCAGCTGCTATATTGATTTCATTGGTTTGCAAGTGATTTTCACTAAGGCTGAGTTGGCATCCTTTAAGGCCAGACCTTCCAGCTCTCATGGGTTTTTATTTTTATTTCTCTAATAACAGACGTGAAGCAGCGTGTTCAGTCTGCTGTGTGTGGCAACCCATTTTCTCTGCTGTTTTCAGGTAACCATCACTGTAATTGGTCTGTGCCCTACCAGAATCACTGCATCCTCTTGCAGTGTCACCAGCTGAGCGTGTGCCACAATGCTGGAGAACAAGACATCAAAGATCTGCTTGGAGGTAACACCATGCTTCAGGCTCCTGCTAAATCCAGGATCCTGGTCTCTTTGCTTTAGATGCCTACGGTTAGACCTTGCCTGGCTTTCAGCTGAGGGAGATGGGTTGTGAAATGCCTGCAGGATGTTTCTGTAAGTATAGTCAATTCACTGGAAAAACTTTCACTAGCCTCATAAGGGCTCTGGCACTTATATGTGCATGATGTGTCTTTGAGTAACTTTGTAACTGTTATGAAGTAACAGTTTGTCTCCAGGTTGAAGACATTCATTCAAGTCATGTTTCAAGAGTTCTCTGTACCCAAGTTAAAAAAAAAAAGAAATTTTGTTCATTGTTCTTTTGGGTTGGCAAAGGTTTCTGTGTAATGTAGCAACCAGACCTTTGATAAGCAATTGGGATTTATGTCACTATAAATCTAGATCACTAGTTGTGAAGAAAATTCTCCCAAAGTATGAAGCTGTAAGTGGAAATTTCCACTCATTTTTGAGAGGTGAAAACTATGAATCTAAGCACAAAGGCTTTGTCAATGTTCTGTAACTTTGAAAGCATCAGCCTCTTCTCAGGAGCTGGTGTTCGTAACACTACTTCTGCTGATAATGTGCTTCTGCGTTGTAGCTCTATTTTATTACCCCCCTTTTGTGGAATTAATTCCCTGGTTGGGCAAATGCCAGAGGTCTGCAGCAAAAACCAAACAAAAAACCCTCAAAGGGATTGTGTGCAATAAAGGCAGGGGTATGAGTTTTCGTGTTCTTGCTGACTTTATTAGATTGATTTATTTCAGTTGTACTACATGTACTGCAGAATGTGTGTTCTGGTTTGAGTGTGGGGGATATAAGATCAGATTTGAGCTGGAGAGTTTTATTCTTATGAAACTCATTGGTTTTGTCTTTTTGAAGAAATTGTCAGTGGGAAAATGGAAACAGTTCTGTTTCACCACCAAAGCTACACACAGAAAAAGGAGAGGATGGTAAATGCACAGGTTGACCGACACAACTTGGCAAACCTGTTTTCCTCAACTGTTCGGACTCGCAAGATTCACTTGAGGCATTTAGTTGAGTTTGAGAATGAAGATGTAACAACAAATGCAAGAAAAACAACTGCAAGCAATGCTACCACCACCACAGCAAACACCACCGCAGCGAACACTGCCACAGCCATAACAACAAATACTACAAATGCAACTGTCCTCACTACAGCTTATGAAACAACTGCCCCTGGAGATCCTGATCTCCTTGCTGAAGCCATGTCATCCACTGACTCTTCTTCCACTTCTGGTAACACCCTTGCTTCCACTTCCAGCCTCATCACCAAGCTTGTGACCCCCACTGAAAAATCAGGAAATAGCAGCTCTGTCTCAGTATTGTCCGCCACTTCTACTTCTGCTCCCCTCACTGTCGTTTCTGAAACAGGTACTCAAATGCCTCAAATCGAGCAGTTTAACCCAGCCACCACCAGCAGTCCCCGCTCTAGTAGCCCCACCACTGTTGGAGCCGGCCCCGAGACACTGAACACAACATTGACTGCTCTCATCCCACAGGATACAGGAACATCTTTCATTCCTCCCTCTCGTGCCATGGCACTCAACCCCTTGGAGAGTTCACACTCTGTGAGTCCACTGTCTGGTGTTACATTGCTATATCTAGAGCCAGAAACAAGTACAGCCACAACACCACTGAGTAAATCAGCTTCTCTTTTGGGCTCTACAAAAGCTGCCATGGTTTTAACTACTGCCTCTAGAGCAGAAACTACAACTGGGCATGGGATAAAGTCAGTGGCTTACATTTTTTCGACAACCATGGCTCCAGCAGGTGCACCCAGAACAACAGCTTCGGCCCTTGGAGAAACTCAGAACATGGACAATGAGTATCTTCTCATTGCTGCTGAGCCCTTAACTCAGTACTTAGTGGATAAAAGTTCACTTCTTGCAGTGCTTTTAGTTGGTACATTTTTTTTCATAACTGTTATAGTTCTTTTCCTTATGCAGGCCTACGAGAGCTACAACAGAAAGGATTACACACAGGTGGACTACCTGATCAATGGAATGTATGTGGACTCGGAGATGTGAAATGGTGGGGATAAAAGAGTGGGCAGGAAGATAGAGATTGAAAGCCAGCCTGACTTGTTTTTCTTTCCTATTTGCCTATAACACAAACTGAAAGTGCTTCCAGATTTAATTAATCCAGATTTTAATAAATGCCATGTACTGTATTAAGAAAAAAAAAATTTTCAACCATGCAACAGGTTGGTGTAAAAAAAAAAAAGGAGTCATTTTTAGACCTTCCATAACACAATAGCTTTGGCCATTATTTTTCATTGCAAAAGAAAAACCTACCAAGGGCTAAGCCATCATCCTCGGTAGATGCTATCGCACTTTTTCAACAGTTTACAGTGCAAGTTCCTGGTGTTTCCTTCATTTCACATGTGTTCTTCTGTAAACAGAGCAAAGGATGCTCTCACCTTTTGCAGAGTGCTCTGAAATGGCCAGATGAGAAGTGTGGATTATTGCTGCAAAAGGGAACTTTGAATACAATGTATGTCATGTTTCAGTATGCTTTTTGCTTGTAAAGAGATCTGTTTACAAGACATTATAAACTGTTTACTGCTTACCCAAGATATATTTTCACCATAGAGCAGATTACTGTGCCTCTGCACTTAAATGATCTTATTTTTGTATTCACTTAATAAATGGGGCCCTGGAAGGGCATATCTTGTTGCATTTCTGTTTTCGTTCCTGACCCTGCCAGTGCAGGAAAGTGAGCTTTTGGGGCTTAAGCAAATTAGCTCTACTTCAATATTCCAAGTATGGGAGCTTTGAAGACCTCACTGGAAGTATGGACATGTCATAGAAGGTGGTGATCATCTTCCAAGGTACTGCTTCTATAGTTTCAGAGCAATATGCCAGCCTCCCAGGTATGCAGATCCATTCACTGCTCATTACCTTTCATGCATAGAGCATCAGGCACTGTTTTGGTTTTTATTTTGCATTTAGGACCAGCTCAGAGTTGGTGGTAATTTAGAAGCCTTATTGCACGTGCAGTTGCAGCTCACCTCCTAAGATCAGCAGCTGAGAGAGTGAGTAGAAAACACTTTATTTTTAGCAAGTAATCTTCAGTACCTTATTTGAATGAAACATACATACCAATAGTAAAATGCTGGATCAAGGTGCATTTGTGTTTTTTTTAACCAGATTGATAGCTTGTATCTCACTTTGAATTAGTTGGCTCTTCCCTGATCCTACTTGCATGTAATTTTGAGGCTGGTAATAAGCAAACCTCAGAATTTGAGCCATTGGATTTTGGTTTTGTTATTTATCCAAATTCTTTGGCTGTTGAGAATTTGGAGGGAATCTTTACCCTGGAAGAGGTTACTTTGTGGACTTCTTATTCATCATCAAGCTGAAAGTGCAATGAAAACAGCTGCCAATAGCACAAGCACCTGCAGAGGCAAATGATTGTTTGAAAGAAATGGGCAGGAGGTAGTTTCCTAAGTTTTACCCAATACAAATTTTGAGGACAAAATTTAGACAATTAGAGTACGTTGAGGAAAGAAGAGATTGCTTTGGAAGTAAGATGGCTTGGTTGTCATTGTCAGGTTGCATTTTGCAGTGCTTTCACATGGACCACATCTGCATGTCCTCAGCAGAAGGGAAATTAACCATGATTTCTGCCATCTTCCAGAAGCTGCCTGTGTGCAGTATCTATGCAACAAGGCGCTGGGAACATTCCCCAGCATAGCTGGGGAGTTGCAACCTATTGAGATGCTTGGGACCATTTGCTTCTCAGCACAACTGTTCTGAGCTGCTAGCAGATGTCAGACAGATGCTGTTGTACAACAACCAAGTCCAGAGACTTATCTTTTACATAGGGATCTTAGGTTTCACCTTAATTTCATGACTTCAGCAGGTGAGTCACTAACCACAGACCTAAGCATGCGGTCTTCCAGCTTTACTCCAGATATTGAGATAAGAGGTGTCTCCTTGACTCCCTGCTGTCTCCCAGGTAGGGAAATGGGTGTTGCCTTCAGATTCAGCTCACTTGTTTTTGTCCTCATTTGGGCATCTCAGATACATGCTTGCATTTTGATAGGGTGAATCCAGGCAATAGTACTCTTCTTTGTAATTTATCCCTGCCTTGTAAATGAATTTCTGTCTGTAGAAAGTTCCTTCCTGCATAAAGGCTCAGTGATGCAAGTGTTCTGCTAGTGCTCTGCAGTATTTTTACTTTTTTTTTAAGTTGCCTGGGCCATTTCCACAAAGGCAAACTATGATAATCAGACTTGTAACTGCTTATCTCGGAAATGGGGGAATTTTTGGATGAACTTTGCACTAACTGTGGCCTTATTTCTTTTGGTTTCTGTGGATCTCTACATAGACCCAAAGTTTGACCCCAGATTCTGCAGAGTGGAGTGGAAGCTTGTGAATTTGCATTGGATTTTATTCTCCTCTTGGAAGAGATATTAAACACCTGTACTGATTTCTTGGAGTGAGTAGGAAGGGAAGGGAGAGGAAGGGGGCATTACTTAAGCAAAATTCTGAACAGAGTTTTCTTTTCTAAAAATAGATGCTTTCTAAGATTGGTTTATTAAAACAAAACANTTTTTGAAGTGAGGGGCCCAAAACTGAACACAGTACTCGAGGTGCAGCCTCACCAGTGCCAAGCTAGCATGCAGAACTTGCCCAACATCCTGCTGTCCCAATTAAAAGGACTAAAGCTGTTTGGTTGGGATTGTACAATCTTTTTGAAAAAGCAAACAAATAACTTGTCTTCATGAAAAATAGCTAAAGATTTTAACCCCTTCAAGCTGGGACAGATTAAGCCAATTACTCTGGTTTGAGCATCACGGATTTACGCAAGTGGTTCCTGTTTACTGCATGCAGATGAAATTGTGGAGCCCAGACTTGTGAATGTAAACTCTGTTAAATCTTCCCACGACACTCTTAAAACACTAAGTAATGGGGAAGGAAGGAGGAGGGATTTATTCAGCTATAAATTGCTCACATTTAGAAGTGATTATTCACAACTAGTTAAAAAAAAAGTCAAGATATAACCAAATTCTAGATTTAGATTAATCATAAACACTGCTCTAACAACTGAGATCTCAGTCACTGCTGCAGATTAGAAAGTGAGAATTTTCAAAAATGTCTTCACAAGGACATAAAATGCCAGACATGTTGTGATTTCTCACATGTGCCCCCCACACCCCACAGGTATGTTTCTGAGTAACGTGGCTTATCCTTTGTCAATGCAGCTAAGCTGAAGTTGGCAGCTGAATAATGATTAATGTAAATTGTGCCATGAGGCAGGAGTTCCCCATGCTCTTGGGAAACTGAGACACCTTTTGTCACAGTAGGGGAATGAGTAGGTGCACAGTGACTGCTAGCTGGTCCTGCACCCTTGTGTCATCAAGCAATAGCAAGAGTATCCTTGGTGTGATATCATCTGGATGAATACCTGACCTAGCTCAGTTGTGGGGACCTGTTGTTGGTAGAAGATGGCTCTAAACTGATTCCTCCTGTACGTGTTCTGGTGAATATTCCCAACAGTGAGAGATCAGCAGCAGCATCTGTGCTGCAAGCCAATGTCTACAGGTTCCAGGCAGAAAGACTGTCTGCCTGTAGGATAAAAGTCATCTCTTCTACCTCATTCTCCTGTTTGCTGAGTCAAAGTGTGTTGTAAGAAGGTTGTAAGAGCTGAAGGAACTTTTTCTTCTGATTTATTGGTTTTTACTTATTCCTACATGCCTTCAAGTAATTAGACTGTGCTTAGTATTGGGCTAAAGATCTTGAGAAAAAATGAGCTTCCCTGGAAATGGCAGCCTGGAGTGGATCAGTTTTCACTGGAGCTTTCCCTAAGGCCCAGCCCCCTGTTGGTCTTGAACTCTCCAGTATTTCACAGAGGGTCAGGCAAGGTATCTGTGGTCCAGAAGTGCCTTGGGAATTTCTGTGGGAAGTTTTGCACTTTCCTTTCTACTTCAGTCTGCAAGGAGAAGTAGAGAGACTCTTCTGCAGGAGAGCAACCTGGTTTGCCAGCAGTTTGCAACATGCAGTGAACATCTAATTTTGAGGGGAAGGTTGAACCTCATTAACATGGTCTCCATGTCTCTCCTGGATCACATGCAGCCCTGGGGTCTATTTTTATCCAAACATAAAACTTTTTCAAAAGATGATCTCACTAGTTGAAAACCACATGCATGTGGACCAAAGCAGGAAGGGGACCAGTGGCTGAAAAGGATGGAGGGCTCCACATGGGTAGCAGATGCACATGGCTTACACTGGGACAAACCTGTGTCTTTTTTTCCAGCTGTAAGCCTTGGCTCTGCCACCAGAGTGTGTGGAGCTTGGTAGAGCACCTTCTTCTTTCAATGTTTGCAGTTTTGTTAGCCAGCAGGGAATTTTGGAAAATGTTAGTGAGAGCTCTCAGACTGTGTAATGATCTTCCAAGGGAAGGAGTAGCACACCTACAGGAGTTTAAAATGTAGCACAGGAAGAATCCTGGGGATGAATGAAATTACCTGAGAACTTTCCTGTAAAGAGTTACTGAATGATGGAAGAAATCAGATGTGCTGGAGAGAATTGTGTGCAAGCTAAAGGAAAAGAAAGACTAGGCATTCCAATGAAGAATGGTCCCTTCTTAACTGGACTGGGCTATTGTTATTCATGTTTCCAGGTTTACATGATTGCTGCCAGATGAAAGAGAAATACACCTCTGCATGCATTTTTACCGAAGTATCTGCAGAGGGAATTAAAAGCCACAACAGAAGCATTTTTGAACGTGTCTGTGTTAGTGCTGTTAGTCGATGTTACCTCATCGACTTGAGTTGCTAGCTGAAAATACTGGGCTTTTTGATCCATGTAGCAAGGTCATGGAGACAGTTTCTGGCCACAGAACTATGTAAAGGTTTGCTTCGTTATCTTGTCCTTTTCCTAGCTCAGCTTTAAAGCTCTTGCTGATTGCCTCTTGCTAGGGAGAGAGCACTGCAGCATCTAGGTGAGACTGCCTCATCTCCCTAGTAGGCTGTGTGGACACCCACTGTGGCTGCTCCTTCTCACTCCGCAACATGTGTGCATTTGTGTGTGCATGTGTTGGTCTAGGAACTGTTGTCCCACAACAGCTTTGAAGTATACATACTTCACCCCTTGCCAACACAGATGTCACTGCTCTTTTCAAAGGGAAATGTGTAAGTCCTCTCCTGTATAAAAACGCATGTGTGAGATGTCTTTTCCACAACTCTGAGTCTGTTTGGCTCCACCCCTGAAGCATGAGGTTTAATATTCCTTCATGTCTTGCCATTTCCTGTAAAAAATGACCAGCAAGTTGCCACAAGGAGGCTAAGCTTTATTCTGAGATTTATTACACCACAGCTCTCCCTTTACCACTGCTAATTAAAACTGAAGTCCACTTATCAAATGACCATATACCTTTTGCCAGGCTGCCATATGCTATCTGTTTGTTCTCTCTTCATGGCTTTCCTGATCATTCCAATTAGTTGAGGAGGTCATAATGTAGATGAGATTAATAATAAACCTGCACTAAAAGCAGCTGCATTTTGAAGGAACTTTAAACCCAAAAGAAAATTAGGCAGAGACAGTTTTGACCACAATGTGCTGTTTAATTGAAACCTGGGCTGGAGCTGACCTGCCTGCCCGCCTTGTGTGGGTTGGGCTGGGAAGCAATCTGCATCGTTAACCTACTGCTATAATATTTACACAGATTATTTTAGCCTCTGGTAATGAGAAAGTTGTTTTCTGTGCAACATTTGGCCTGGGCCACCCATGTGCCATGGGAGAGAGAAGGTCGCTGGAGTGCTGGCATTGGTCCTTCCACAAGGTTCTCATACTCCTGACAGGTAAGCAGTCACTGGGCCAGAGACAGGAGTACCTCCGGGGAAGGTGGATTTTAAATCACCTCACCTTGTCTTTTGTTCATCCTCTAGCTATAGCAGCCTTGCTGAAGGATTTTTCCAGTGCAGATCCATCTCGTTGTTTGCTGATGTAGGCTTCACAAGAGATCCTTGCCTTAAAGACACTTGCCTCTAATATCCAGCTTTGTACTAGTAGAGCTGGGCAGGGATGTGGGACAGACAGAGCAACATGATCTGCAAGTTGAGTTGGAGCTGAGGTGCCAAGGCAGGTTGCTGGAAGGCTGACTGCCTTTTTTTTTTGTCTTTTTTTTAACCCTCCAAGGTTTCCAAAGTACCTGTCTAATCCATTTGCAGTTATAGCTGTCATGTGTTGGGGGTGTGCTGCAGCATCACCGACTTGAGCCAGTAGAAACTAGAGAAAAAGGGGTGTCAAGAGAAAGGCCATGCCTTTCTCTGGGCTGATTTGCTGAAACAGTTTGGGCAAATGAACACTTTGGGTGCTGGTTTCATTGAGACCTGCTGAGATGCCTCCTTGTTCACCATGATTCTCGACCACAAGCTAAAGTAGGAGGTTTCCCAAGCACAGCTGCTGCTCAGCCCTGAGCAGGGGTGAGTCATTGCTGCCCTAACCAAGCAGCAGCTCTTGTGTTACTGGGCCTGATAACAACTTCCTCTTCCCTATGTGTATGCCGGTGGCTTGGTGTTTTGGGGGCTGTAGTTGTTGTCTGTCCTTGGCACTGATCTCCAGATGATTTGTGTCTGCAGGCAGCAGAAGCAAGGGCAAACAGTGGTGTCAGGGCAGGGTTTCTCATGTTGGCTCAGAAGAGAAGGGGCTAGGAGAATTGAAAATGAGCTGAGGGAGCTGCTGCTGCTTTCTTTTGGGCCAGCTGTTCTTGCTCTGTGGCTCTCACGGCTGCATTCACCAGAGTCAGGGAAGGGCAGAAAGTGGGAGTGTTAAGCAAGCTACAGTAAAAGTAGAAAGCAGGAGGAAGAGGTGACAGGTCCTTGAAGTCTCTTCGAGTGCCCTGTCTGTTGAACTTTGGCTACATGCTCAGGAAGAGTGAGCAGCCTGCATGGGCAGGCTGATGAAAAGCACCAGGTTCTCTTGCTTGTAAGACGAGCTGGGGGCAGAAGCCCACACAGCTGGGAAAGCAGCAGCTGTGGAATGGTGGAGAGCATGGGGGGAGAGAGTGTTCATCCCAGATACAGTGCAGTGTGATCAAACACTGGTGAACCTCGCTTTCTGATGACTCATTTGCCAGGGTGTGGTGCTTGACATTGTCGCCAGCCTAGGAGATTTAGGTGTGTCCAAAAATGTCACTAGTAAACTGTGACATGTGTCATGATACAGCTGCTGTAGAGAGTGCAGGCCACTTGAAGCCAGTGGAGATGACCCCATTGGCTTGGTGGGGTTAGAGCCAGAGCCAGAGGGTCACTTAAGCTCTGTAGTCTTCTAATGTGTTATGTTAGTGGCACTGACAGTTTTGTGTAGTGCAAGTGCCTGGAAATGTGTGATAAGTGAATTCAAGTGACAAGAGCCAGCCTTGCTGTTCATGTTCTAGAACACCTTACTGGTGGGATCCATTCTCCATCCTTCCCTGACTGTCATCCAAAGGCCAGAGGTACTTTTAGATCTTGGGACAGAAGAGCAAGAGATGCTTCCTTAATGTTGCAATCCCCAGAGTAGCTGACACAAGAACGTTCTGCAAAGCATTTATCTTTCAAGTGCATAAAAAGGAGAGAAGCTGATCAGCCCCTCCTACACAATATGGCTTTTATTTGTTGATATTTAATTATTTAAAACATTTTAGTCATGCTGCCCATTGCATTAGGCTGAAAGCATACATATATTGAGATGCTGCCCGTGGCTTGAAGAGCTTGTGACCTTTATAGACTAGACATCTTTGGGGAAGAAAGTTAAGGCAGAGAAGTGGCAACTAACTTAGGGAGGTAGAGAAGGGGTGCAGAGAAATGGTTTGGCCTCCAGTTTCCAGTTTACTGCATCCCACCCCATCCCTGACAATCCAGCTTCTGCTGTTTGTATCCAAGAAGAAGGATCTGTGGTAAGGGGGGAAGGAAACAGAAGCTGTCCTGCTTTAGATGTAGTGTCAGTACTGCTTTGAAGCTTTCCATGAGGCATTGGCTCACTCTCAGAGATCTTAGCTCCAAATAAAACTGTCTCAGGACATTTCCGCAGTGTGCTGCACCACAGCAGTCCACATTGGCTGTAACGCTGAGCAGAGCGCTCAGCACAATTTGGAAGAGCGACAGACTGCCTGCCAGGAAGCACCCCTTCATTTTGTGGCAGGCTACAGTTGTTTTCATGTAAGAAACACAGAGTACTTCAAATTGCAGGAGGGCAAACATGGTACCAAGGCTCAGCATGCCTTGAAAGGACCAAAGATGGTCTGCTGAGTACAAGTTCCTAAAATACATAGACTTTCATTAAAATTTATTTCTAACCTTTAGTGAAGTTGCTTAAAACTGAAAAAAGCCATTTGAGAATAGAAGTGAGAGCTCTCCATATGTTCTTCTTTTCTAATATTAAATAGTAATAAGAGTACTAGATGCCAAAGGAGCATTTTATAGGTACTTCAGGTACGTAAGAAGATGTCAAAACTCTGTCATGTCAACAAGCCTTAACAGTATATGACAGCGTTGCAGAACATCTTTTCAGAAATGGAGAATCACAGAATAGCTTGAGTTGGAAGGGACCTTAAATGTCATCTAGTCCAACCCACCCTGCCATGCACAGGGACATCCCTACTAGACCAAGTTGCTCAGGGCCCCATCCAAACTGGCCTTGAACATTTCCAGACACAGGGCATCCACCACCTCTCTGGGCAACCTGTTCCACTGTTTCACCACCCCCATGGTGAAAATTTTCTTCCTTATATCTGACCTAAGCCTACCCTCCCTCAGTTTAAAACCATGACCCCTCATCCTGTCACAACAGGCTCTGCTAAGAAGCCTGTCCCCATCTTTCTCATAGGCCTCCTCTAGGTACTGAAAGGCAGCAATGAGGTCTCCTTGGAACCTTCTCTTCTCCAGACTGAACAGCCCCAACTCTCTCAGCTTTTCCTCCTAGCACAGGTATTCCAGGCCTCTGATCATTTTTGTGGCCCTTCCCTGGACTCATTCCAACAGGTCCATGTCCTTCCTGTGCTGAGGGCTCCAGAGCTGGATGCAGTACTCCAGGAGGGGTCTCACCAGAGCAGGGTAGAGGGGCAGAATCACCTCCCTTGACCTGGTGGCCATGCCTCTTCTGATGCAGCCCAGGACATGGTTGGCTTTCTGGGCTGT